>APFE030643400.1:196899-235585 GCA_000404065.3 Pinus taeda
CAATGTGGGGAAACCCTTGATCAATTTTTCTTATATGTTCTTCAATAGTTCAGCAGAGAGAGAGAGAGATAGTACATTTACAACAGAAGTCAACACTTTGACTTATCTAGATAAGAGCATAGATCATCTCTAAGAAGATGATACATGAGATCAGTTGAAGATATGCTACTTCAACTGATTCTCCAAGGTGACTCCTTCACCTATCATTGTGTTGCATCTCGTCATCATGCTGCACCATGATGCACCCATCATCACAATGATGGACCTTATGACCATGTTGTACACATCATATTGCTACACTTTATGCTACACTATTGTCCCAGTGTTTAGCATGTTGTACCTTATGCCACTGTTGCACCATGTTGTCACCCATGTGCTTGCTGCACCATTGTTGCTTTGTGTACTTGTTGCACCAAGTACCATACTATTGTCCCAATGTGCTTGCAGCACTATGCTTGCTGCACCTTGTTGTTGTTGTTGTCCCATGTACCATACTATTGCAGCACCATGAACTTGCTGCACTAAATACAATTGTCCCATGTACCATACCACTATGTACAGCCACAATGTACTTGTTGTTGTTGTTGTCCTATTGTCCCACTGTTGCACAATGTCATAGCAGTCCTAATCATTGTGCTGTCCCAACATGCTATTGTCCCATCATTGTGTTGTCCAATGAGTTTGCAACACCATGTACCTTTGTTGCCATGTCACAACTGTTGTCCCATCACAGCTTGCTATGCTTGCCATGCTGTCCAGCCATGCTTGCCAAGTTGTGCATGCTTACACTGATTCTTCTAACAACACTCTCATCATCAAATTATCCTCATACTTATAATTGAATGTTGGTGCATTGTTGTAGTTCTGCAGCTCTGGTTAGGGCATCAGTAGTACCCTAACAACCACCTCTAAACTCTGCAACAGTCCTTGAAAATAGTGCAGCTTACCTCCCTTGAGAAGTTGTTGTCCATACATCCCTTCACATTGACTAGGGCAGCCTCCACGTTGTCCCTTTGACCCTTTATATGGCAGCTAAGACTCTGTTGTCCACACAGCCCTTCACGTTGTCTAGGGCAGCCTACACGATGTCCCTTTGACCCTTTATACAGCGGTTAAGACTCTGTCCACACAGCCCTTCACGCTATCTAGGCCTACACGTTCTCCTTTTGACTCTTCATGCTGTCCCTGTTTTAAGGGTCACCTACAGCCCACCTTTTCAGCCGTATTAGGCCTGCATCTAGGGCACCGTAGGTTAGCATTAGGGCTGCCTTTAGACAAGATTAGGCTGCCTTTAGACAGCGTTTAGGGTTTCCCTTTAGACTGTGTTTAGGGTTGCCCCTTAAACTGCATTTAGGGCTTCTCTTAAACTGCTTCTAGGGCTGCATTTTGGACAGCGTTTAGGGCTGATCTTAGACTACATCTAGGGCTGCATTTTTGGACAACGTTAGGGCTTCTTTTAGACTGCGTCTAGGGCTACATTTTGGACAGCGTTTAGGGCTGCTCTTAGACTGCATCTAGGGCTGCCTTTTAGACAACATTAGGGCCTCTCTTACACTGCGTCTAGGGTTGCCTTTTGGACAGCGTTACGGCCTCTCTTAGCAGTGATAAGATTCTTTCAAGACTGCAGTTAGGGCATGCTTCCTTGACAGCGTTTTTGGCTTCTTTGACAACGTCTAGGTCTAGGGCATCTCCGCTAGGACAGCTCCCTTAGTCTTCTTTCCTCCAACATCTAGGGCTTCCACTCCTAGATTTCCCTTCCACTAAAACCCAAGACAAGTGGAGAGAAATCAAGATAGAAGTGTGTGTGAGAAATGACTCTCAAGTCATCTCCTTTTATACTAAAACGTTGAGCACTTGTGGGATTTATTTGGTTGTTGGCCGACCTTGACGAATTGTCTTATAACATAAATAAATTCATATCTCCATGAATACTTATTGGAACCGGATGATCTTTAGATCAATCCTACACCTCTCAATGAGAGGGATCCAAGAAAAATATCAGCTGCCATAAATAAGATAACCCACATAGAGTTTGTCCCTAGTTGCCAATTTAACACTCCCTCTCAACTAGGGAGAACTCCATTTGCTGATCCATTTGTCTGACTGTACTATCTCTGCCATCAGTGCCTTGAACTGCTCGGCTCTGCTCCTCTTCTCTGTTGAGCTCTGCTCTGCTCTGCTGAACCATGAAGAAGAAGAATTGATCGAAAATGTCTCATACCATTCTCTACTGACCCGAAGTCAGTTTCATATGAGGAGAGTGAGTCAGTTTCATTGATCCCAGATCAATATCACAAGAGAGTGTCTCAAACCGCTCATACTGGTCCTAGATCAATATCACAAGAGAGTGTCTCAAACCACTCATACTGATCCCAGATCAATGGAGGTCATCCTAGCATAGGGAGTACGGTAGATACAATGATGCGTCCATCAATAGTACTACTATGGTCCCCAACCTCATTTCCCTGCTCATTGATCAGATGAGAGGTACTTCCCATGGGTCCCAGACTGCATGGGTAGGATGCCTCGACAGGAGAACTAATCATCCTGTACATAGGAGTACAAATCATCCTGTCCATTGGTCGCTACAGGAGAACTAATCGTCCTATTCAATAGTTGCCACAGGAGAACTAAGCATTCCAGCCCATAGGAGAACTAATCATCCTGTTCCATAGTCGCCACGAGGTATCACAGGGAAAGGTTGAACCTGTCACTCTATACATAGCGCACCACTAGGGGAGGGTGAGTCACTCTATGGTCGTATGTCGCTCCAGTAAGTACCCCAAGCCCCTATAGCTCCCAGAGATCAGTCCATGCAACATGTAGGACCCTTATACGAAGGTCTCTCAACAACTCCAAGTCGTTCGGGAAATCACAAATTTGACCTTTCCCCGAGGCTTTCACAAAGTGTCTGTGACCTATACATTAGTCTCAATGTGATGGAGCCTCCTCGCTCATCGACTTACCATATTCCAGATACGGTAGTTATCTGATGTCTATCTGCTGGAGCAATCATCGAATACGGGATTCCTCAATAATCGAATCCCACCTGGTTGTCACAAAGAATCACAGTGGTATTCATCATGTGTACAAACAGCTCACTAATGAGTTTCCACAACCAGGCAACTTCACACAAGATCATACTCGTAGCTATGTATTCGGTCTCAGTAGTGCTTATAGCAACCGACTTCTGCTTCCTGCTCATCCATTATATCGAAGCAGAAACCAGAGAGAACCAACACTGAGAAGTGCTCTAGCGATCCTCCACACTGCCTACCCAGTCAACATTCGAATAATCATGCAGCTTCATATTTCCGACAATGTATCTCAATCCACGAGAGATTGTGCCCTGAAGATATCTCAAAAGATTCTTGGCACCAATCTAGTGAGGCTCGACCAAATATGAACTCACCATGCTAACTGCAAAGCATATATATGGAAGTTCACCAAGAACATCAATGCAAATGAGTTTATTAAACTCAGAGGCATTTCCCAAATTTGGTCTGGCATCACCACCATATAACTTCTGAAAGTTAAGATCCTCGAGGTAGTCACGGGCTTGCAGTTTACCATTCCATATCTGGAATCCAACTCCCTCTTACTTCTTCAAGTGAGAGGGTCTGCACCTGTCAGAAATAGGTCGTTTCTCACAAGTTGTCGGTATGAGAGGTCTATCATCCACAACCTTCAAACAATGGTTTGGGTCGGCTTCACTTTTAGTGAATCTCAGCTTCATCATATAGCTATCAATCCTCTCATATTAGGCCCGGGGTGTTTTGCTTCAAGCCATAGAGGGCTTTCTCCAAGGTGACTCCTTCACCAAACATTATGCTGCATCTCGTCATCATGCTGCACCTCTCTGTGCTGCACCATGTTGCACCCATCATCACAATGTTGGACCTCATGACCATGTTGTACACATCATACTGCTGCACCTTATGTTGCACTGATGTCCCATGTGCCATTGTTGCACCATGATAGCCACTGTTGTCCTATGTTGCATACTGTTGTCCCACTATTAGTGACATAACCATTCCACGTTAGCTTGTTGTCCCACTGTTTTTGTTGTTGTCCCATCATAGTATGTTGTTGTCCCATCAATGTCATTGTTGTCCCATCATAGTATGTTGTTGTCCCATCGATGTCATTGTTGTCCCATCATAGTATGTTGTTGTCCCATCACTGTCATTGCTGTCCCAATTGCTATTGCAGCACCATGTCTCACTGTTGTCCCAATTGCTATTGCAGCACCATGTCTTGTTGTTGTCCCAATTATTAGCATTACTGTCCTGGGCATGTTTGAGTCCTCAAACTGTCATGTTGTCCCTGTTTTGAGGGTCACCTACAGCCCACCTTTTCAGTCGTATTAGTCCTGCATCTAGGGCACCGTAGGTTAGCGTTAGGGTTGCCTTTAGACAGCATTTAGGGTTGCCCTTTAGACTGCGTTTAGGGCTTCTCTTAGACTGCTTCTAGGGCTGCATTTTGGACAGTGTTTAGGGCTCCTCTTAGATTGTGTCTAGGGCTGCATTTTGGACAATGTTAGGGCCTCTCTTTGACTGCGTCTAGGGCTGCCTTTTGGACAACGTTTAGGGCCTTTCTTACACTGCGTCAGGGTTGCCTTTTGGACAACGTTAGGGCCTTTCTTACACTGCGTCTAGGGCTGCCTTTTGGACAGCGTTACGGCCTCTCTTAGCTGTGATAAAATTCCTCCAAGACTCTAGCTAGGGCATGCTTCCTTGACAGCGTTTTTGACTTCTTCTTTGGCAGCGTCTAGGGCTAGGGCATCTCCTCTAGGGCAGCTACCTTGTCTTCTTTCCTCCAAAGTCTAGGGCTTCCACTCCTAGATTTCCCTTCCACTAAAACCCAAGACAAGTGGAGAAAAAATCAAGATAGAAGTGTGTGTGAGAAATGACTCTCAAGTCATCTCCTTTTATACTAAAATGTTGAGCACTTGTGGGGTTTATTTGGTCGCTGGCCGACCTTGACGAATTGTCTTATAACACAAATAAATTCATATCTCCATGAATACTTATCGGAATCAGATGATCTTTAGATCAACCCTACACCTCTCGATGAGAGGGATTCAAGAAAAATATCAGCTGCCATAAATAAGATGACCCACATGGAGTTTGTCCCTAGTTGCCAATTTAACACTAACTTAAGAAAATTACAATAATTAAAGTAAATTAATTATTGTGCACTATTGAGTTATTTTCCAAGGATAAATAACTTAATTATTTAAGTGACTTAGAAATAATCTCAATTGTTGATCTCCAAGATGGTTCTAGAATGGAGATTGGGGTTAGGGATTTGGACGTAATGAATATTATAAAGGAAGCTTATCAAAGAGGTGAAGACACAAGAAGAGCACAAGTTGTGTGAGCGAGTCATCATTCAAAGAAAGTCATTTTCTCTAAAAGTGTGAGTGGCACAGTGGACCAGTGCACAAAGAAGGAGAAGTGCAATGGATTTGTACAAATCCAGGAGGGTCGAGTAGGAGGAGATTGCAGGGTCGAGTTGACGAAGGAAGATTAAATTTATCTAAAGGAGGTCAGGTTGTTCGAGGGCTGAGTTTTCCCTAGTGCGCATCGATGGCACGAAGGCGAGTGCAGGTCGAGTTGTTGGTTGAGTATTTGGGTCAAGTTCTCCAAGCCGATTTCATCAGAAGGTTGATTTCCTTGAGGCTGAGTTACCTTGGGCCGAATTCATTCTAAGGGAGTCGTGTTACAAGTTTCGGGGTTTTGTATTTTTCCTTTGAATCTTTGTGGGTTGATAAACCCAAATTTTCCACATAATGAAATGACAGAGAATTGGTGTGGGTGATTTTTATTTTGCAATGTGTGATTGATCTCTCTGTTTATTTTTGCTACATATATTTAATTCTAGAAGTTAAAAATACTAGTGATCTTATTTTTCAGTGATTCAGTAATAATTTGGGGAAATAAATAAATTGTTGGAGATAAATTAAATTGTTGTGAGAAAATAAATATGGTTGGTAATAGAAATTAAAACCTGATTGTAGGAGCTTTCTTCCTCGAATTTTCCAGACTCAAACGGCTCTCTAAATTTCGCCTTCAAACATATGATTATGATAGCTTAGAATTGGTATATCAGATGCTCCACCCTCACTTCTCAAATTGACATATGCACTTACGGATGGTACAGTTTGGTTTCAGCCTACTCAATGCATTGGTTTTCGTACTTGGATGTGGTGCTATAAATTCTGGGTCATGCCATGAAGGTGGTAAACACTTCATAACATTATAAATTTTTTTATCGGCCTCATCGTACCATGGGGGACATGATTTTATTTTAGAAGCGTCACCATTTTTTGATAAAATTGTACTGCTAGGAAACTGGTCAATGTAGCATCTTCCACATTCCAAACCATACTTAACACTTCCCGTTTTCCCCTTTCACTCTATCCCAACCATAAAAAAGTTATCCCCACTCTTGTTTGACTTATCAAAAATCACTAAAGGGTCAAAATTAAGAAAAGGTCTACAACATCAAAGCCAAAAATGTTAAGTGGAAAGTCAATAAAATGTAAAGCTTGAGCAATGCCACCTCACTATAGGCCAATGCCCCTAGTCGCATGTTTGTCTATGAATATCTAAATAAAAAGGAATTTGTTTAATAAAATGAACACTTAAAGAAAAATGCAATAGGGGTAGTAAGAAATAGTGCCAAAGAAAGGCAACTCTTTGTTAATCTCCCTCTGAAAAGGCTTCTATACATAAATTCCTAGACCTTGAAGGCTATATGATCAAAGCTATAAGACCTATACAGTATTATATGGCTTTAAGAATCATTACATGAAGTTTTCCCCCTCTTTTCTTATTAATTGATTGAAAAATTTTACTTCAAACCCCAATTTTGGGTTTCTTTGCCTAGCTGCCCCAAAACTCGCCCAGACATTGGGTATTTTGGGGTTTTCCCCTTTATTGAGGACTATAGCCTACAGGATCGATAGGCTAGTTTGTCCCTTAAGCGATTAATTACTCAGATACATTACAGTGGCAGTCTTGATCTTGGGTCTTGGATATCTCACTTTGATTTGATTCTATAAGAAGGGGATTTTTCTTGGAAATTCCCCCTCGTGGGGTTTTTCCCTGGCTTGGAGTCTAATTTTTTGTGTTCTGTCTCATGCAATCTTCATATTTTGTGCATTGTGGTAATTGCTTGATGAAGAGAATATAAATTTAATAAGCCAACAAACAATCACAAGTAATTATCAAGTTAAGAGAAATCTACTATAATCTAGAAGCATTTTGATTTTTCAACACTTGTCCCAAAATTAAGCCAATCATTTGTCCCTGTATAGGTTTCAACCCATCTTTCATTGTAATTCTTCAAACATAATTCTTTCAAAAATTATACCAAACAAGTTGAACCAACTCCTCCACAAAATAATAACAAAAAATGAAGGGAGATTGATGGTAGAAAGACAAATTGTGAACAACATTCTAGTCCAAGAAGCAATACACACCAGCAAAGTCAACAAGGATAAAGGTATGATCATAAAGATGGACATGCCAAATGCATTTGACAGAGTTATGCATTCATTTCTTCTTGGTATACTTCATAACTGTAGTTTTAGATCATGTATTAGATGATAGGTATCATCTTGAATTGGCACTTCTTAGATAGCACCATTAGTTAATGGAAAAATAACAAGCTTTTTTTTAGACTAGAGGACTAACACAGCGCTATCCTTTATCCCAATTATCATGCATCATAAACGTTGAGTAATGGTTGAGTCTCTTGGTCAAAAGCTGGATGCCAAAAGAAAAAATAGTAAATCTGCCTAGGATCAAGATCATTAGAGGAACAAAAAGTATGGATCATTCAGAATATGTGGATGACAAGTTACCTTTAGGAGCATCCACTATAATACCAAGATGATTCAAAAGAATTATGGGCAAGTTTTTTGATTCTTCAAGTAAAGTCAACAACAATAAATGCCAAATTTATGGATATTCCTCCATTTTCCTCTTTTTTCTCAACTCTTCCCTCTTAGAAAGCCACTAGTCATAATTCCTTTAAATTTTAAACATTAACTTATGAATACTGAAGCCCATAAAGCTTGAACTGCCAAGTGATACGTGGGTGGGTTCATTTAGTATGACAAATTTTCAATTTAGAGTACACCAACACCCAGATATGTTTTGGAGTTTAAAATCTGCAAGTAGTGAGTAGAAAATTTATGATCTACACCCTTAACCCAGTTTACAAGTTTGCATGTGTTTGTATAGGCCCACCCCACGTCTTTTGTCGTACCAATATAAATTTCAGTATGCGTTCATTGCAAATATTAAAAGAGTACTTCTACTATTTTTCACTTTCCTATCAGCTGGTAATTAATACAAAATTTAGGCAAGCATTCACACATATGAGACACTTATTTTTGGTCAAGTTGATCCTAGAAGAAAAAAACTCCACAGCCTCTTGGGGAAAACCATTCTTCAAAGGAGGATTTTATTGCTTAAAAAATTATAAAATAAGTACAAAAATTTGCACTGTACTTATCTCCCTTTCCTGCTGTAGCATTAATTGCAATTTCTGGAAATTTGTGCCCAATGAACAATTCAGATTTTCACAAACTCTCATGCCCAGAACTTCTACAATTACTCACAGCTCAGCTCCTCGAATTTTGTGCCCAAATTCTGCCTCAAAATCTGTGCCCAAATTTCTCACAACTCAGCTCCTCGATTTTCATGTCAGGCAGCGGCTGAAATCCTCCTCAATTTGCATGTTCCCTGTTGTTGACAATCCCAAAATTTGTGCCTCAAATTTAGGGCTTGAACTGAGTTGCTTCCCCCTCGAAACTCGTGCCCAGTTCTCCTCGAAAATTGTGCGGCAGACCCTCGAAATTTGTGTTGTTGTCCCTCATTTCATGCAGCATGTCTCCTCGATTTTCGTGCCTCTGCCCCTTGAAAATTGTGCTCTAGTTCAGCGCTCCTCCTTGGAATTTGAGCCCTCCTTTCTTTGTTGCAATTTCTCCTTGAAGTTTTCTCTCCTCTCTTCTCCTCGTGCTCTCTCAAACGTGAAGTGAAGAATGAGATCCATTTTCCTTCTTTTATCTCCTTCTTAAAGATTGAATCCCTAAGCGTAGGATCCAATGCTTGAGATTTAATCTCCAAATTTCAAGATGTGTGGTTGAGATCAATTATCCCAAATGACCCCCCTCATACATTGGCCCCATCACTTAAAAGTCTCCTAGTACCTTTTTCAAGTTGTGTACATTTTCTATTTTTCTCATAAAGTGACTTTTCAACTCACTTTAATATTAAAAAAATATACTATGTACTTTACACATAAAGTCACTTTATAAGGTACAAGTGACTTTAATATTAGAAAAAATACATGGTACAACACTTCTAAGTACATTTTCAACCCATGACATTAATATAACTCATAAATGTCATTCAAACAAAAATCCATTAATGTGTTCACTATGCTAAAAGGGATAAAAGCCTAGTAACACCTCTCCTTGGTACTATTTTCAACATAGTAGAATTGAGTTGAAATATTGACGAGCAATGCAAAACAGCAAATCAAACGTTATTGCAAGAAAAAGATCAAATGAAAATAATATCATGGATGCATCAGCCACAATACTCCTACAAAAATGAACATGACGGCATCCCATTCTATGTCACACTGAAATCTTAAGTGATCATGCCATCTCTAAAAGACAAAAATGCATTGAATACCATGATCTGCAAGACATTCAAGCTATATTTACTACAGTTAACATCTGCATTTAATTCCTTCCATTGATCTACAAAATCTCAAATTTTGTTGGTATCCCAAAAAATGCATGTATAGAGTTGTACAAGGGAAAGGGAAAAACCTTGAGAAATCAGAAAACACAAGTGATTTCAGTGTTTGTTTTATGTTCTTGAACTTCTCCCTTAGTTCAGATATCTTGGGGATATCCCTGTAGGCTTCAAAGTGGCTACACAATTGATTGACTGCCTGGAAAGATAGTTAACTTGTAGGTCAGTGATCACAGTAAGTTCACCATCCTGCAAAGAAAGCATCATAATCAGAAGGATACTTTCATACAAACCTCAAGTTGTCCAGCTGCCTCTTTATATTGACGTTTAGATGTCATTTGTTGGAGTTGTTCAACCGCTGAAACTGCAGAATTTAAAAAGGATTGAATCATTACTTTGGTCTTATATTAATCACCAGGAGCATTTTAATCACAAACATTGATCTTATAGGGTGATAAAGGAAAATAACACAATTTGTTCTAGGAAAGGGAATACTTTCGACCTTCTTAAAGTGTGGACCACATGTGCAGATCTCTCTTTCTTGAGTTGGTGTCTAATTAAAACAAGCTATTTAGTAGAAAATCAAATGTAGACCAATTTAAATTTATTTATGGGGAGAAAAACAACTCAAGCTCTAATGATACTAAAATAGGTCTAAGAGACAACCCATCAACTAAAACTATTAGCAAATGGAACCAACTCCTAAATGCATCCAAAAAGACTGCATATATTATTGCCTGTCAAACTTCATACTCCTCAATACAATGCATCCTGTGTATGTATTTTTACCACATTGTATATGTTATTGCTTGCTGGACAGGAATTGGATCACAGTATCTCAATGCCTCTGTTACTTTTTTTGCCTCATTGTTTCTCATGATATTGCTATATTTTATTTCAAGGCCATTGCAGGCTAATGAAGCCAATAGTTGTAGAGACTGAGGCTACCATTATAGTGTCAGGGACCAACATTACAAAATTTGATCTTCCTTTCCAGAGGCTGTTGAAAATGTAGCGAGAGAAGGTCGTCTTTGGCTTATGCCTAAGCCAGAGAGAAACCACGAATAGTCTTCCTTTGACCATGGACGAGTTTGTGAAGATTTTAAATTCATGCGTGGAGTTGGAAGAACAGTTAAGCGTTTACTTCCAACAGGCAGTCCGAGTTTGGAAGCTGAAGAGTCGGGGAGCCTCAGTCTTGATTGAGGCAATGACGAGTTAACTAGCAGTTGACTTCGTTAACTAGTCAATCAACAACTTGTGTTCTAAATTTGTACTCCCCACATTTAGCATGAATCGAATAGATAAAAGGAGGATGAAGGCACAAGTTTAAACAAATGTTTTGTGCACAAGGTTGTGAAACAAGACAGAGCTCACAGGTTGTGAAAGAGCCTTGTTTGTGGAGAGCGCAGAGAGCTTGTGTCCTGAGTAAAGGGAGATCACAAGTGTGCTAGGATTTACGAGCTGGGATCAAGGATTGGCAAGGCAAGTCCAAGCTAATTCAGCAAGAGCACAAATATTTTCTCAGAGAGATAGATTGCTTTGTAATTGATTCAATTGCTCAAGATCAATAAAATACACATCAAGGAGACAAGTTTTTCCCTATTGGCTATCCTGGGAAAAATAAGTGTGTCAATTTGTGACAGTGTTTCTATCTCTATGTTTATTCTGCTGCTTATGTGTGTTAAGAAATTCTGTGTCTTGATGAAAAGAAATTAGTTTTAGATTGTTCATCATAGCAGTTG
Organism: Pinus taeda; assembly: GCA_000404065.3. Taxonomy (NCBI): domain Eukaryota; kingdom Viridiplantae; phylum Streptophyta; class Pinopsida; order Pinales; family Pinaceae; genus Pinus; species Pinus taeda. The sequence continues at coordinate 208,424 of APFE030643400.1, forward strand.
CAGAATTTCAAGGAATTTAACACGGTACCATAGTAGAGACCAGCATAAAGACCACCACCAGATTGACCAGACAGTGAAAACTGCAGATCAAACAGAAGGCATGTGCTAGAGTTTGAAGAGAAGTTTTTTTTGGGGCATTTGTTTGGCCGAACAAATTTTTTTATCCAAAAAAAAGGAAGCAAAAGGGCCCCTTTTTTAAGAAATATAAGAAGGGCTTGTAGCCCACCATCGGGCAGCCAGCTGCCGGCCGAGCCACCAGCCATTGGAGCAGCCAGCACCGGGCAGCGAACATCCAGCCAACCGGCCAGCACCATTGCACACCATGGAGAGGGACACAGAGATAGAACGAGCTGGGAAACGCAAAGGCAGCAAAGATTAGAACGCGCAGAGATCGGTCGCAGCCAATCAAGGGCACAAGACAGCAAACATGCAAAACATAGAGGACGACAAGAACAGTCCAACCAGGAAACAAACAGCAGGGACAGGCAGATTTTGGAGCCAACAATGCTTGATAGAGACCGAAAGAATATTAAGAAAAAAGAAAAACAAAGCCGCCAGAGAAAGAAAGGCACTCCGGCAACACACTGTATCACAGGAAAATGATCACAAGAAGGGCTCAACAGGCAGTGACACAGGATTTTAGCGGCTTAGATCTATGGCATAGTGCAAAATCAGGCCACCACTGGCAGAGGATGTACTGGTCATTAACCGCAACAAAGACCAGCAGTTTGGCCAAGCAGCAACGAATCAGCTTGGGGCAAACGCGGAGACAGATTCTGGCAGCAAAGCAGATGCAGTAATTGATGCAGGCTGAAGCGTAGTAGATCACGAGGGTGTTGACCAGTCTTAGATGAAGTCAAGTCGTGTCATGCAAAGTGGACAAGGACCCGCGTACAATACGACAGGACCATGTCAAATGGAGAGTCAGTAACCAATGCAGGTTGACATTGCAAAAAAAAAAAATCGTTGCTATACTTTGAAGTGTTCGGACAGCACCAGTGATTTCCTGGCAGGGAGCAAGTAGGTTCCGAGCAACCTCGGGAAGTGGGCAGTAAACTCGGGCAGAGGGCATCAATTTCAAGCATAGACAACATGATCGAGTCTAGTGCAAGTAGCCATAGAGCAATATGGGGGATCGTGTCATGGGCACGCTGCCATGTTGGGCATGATTGAGTAACTTTAAGACGTAGTAGGCAACAAGAGTTGCTAGGCAGGGGATCTGCCGCAACAGGCATGGGCCAATTGTTGCTGGCAGAGCTAGGTAGCAGTTAGCAGCAAGTACGAAGGACAGTACCAGTAGCCAGTAGGATTGGCAAAGATCAACCCTCAGAGGGAGAGAGGAATACCGTACTAATCAGGGGATTGGCAACAGAATTCCTAGGAGTTAGATCTTAGACTTTTGTGATCCATATTGTTGAATAAAAATGTCTTTCGGATTAATCACATCATTAGGATTTGGTCGACTTTTCGAACCAACTTATGTGGTTCATCCTTTGTCGTGAGAATGAACCACATTAGTTGGTTCGAAACGTCGACCAAATCCTAATGATGTGATTAATCCGAAAGACATTTTTATTCGTGGGAGTCTCAAAGGATCGAGACAAACCCACAGCAATGCTAGAAGAACTTAGCAAAGGATTGATGTTAGTGACAAAGATTGAGCAGGAAGCTCTAAAGACTGAGTTGATAACAGAGACTAAGCATTCTAATCTGGAAGATCGGCAGGAGGCCTCTTCCAGATCTGTCAGGACTAGTTGATATGAGCTAACATTGATGGATGCTCAAGAGCGAGATAATAGGAGTATGGTTGGAAGGAACAGGTCTTCAAATTAGATTCTGCAACAGGAAGCAGGGATGTCTTCTAGTTCAGAGAGAGTAGTTGCAGCAATGGATAATGTGGTGGTGTTGGACACAAATCCAGGTGGAGGAGGTTCTTCCAAAAGTACCTTTCTCGCTAAGGAGTGTTGAAAGTGTAACAAGAGGTCTTCTTTGGCTTCTGCCTTAGCCAGAGAGAGGCCATGAATAGTCTTCCTTTGACCATGGACGAGATGGACGAGTTCGTGGAGATTGTAAAGTCATGCATGAAGTTGGAAGAACAATTAAGCATACTTCCAACAAGCAGTCCGAGTTTGGAAGCTGACGAGTTGGAGAGCCTCAATCTTGATTGAGGCAAGGAGGAGTTAACTAGTAGTTGACATAGTTAACTAGTCAATCAACAACTTGTGTTCAAATTGATAAAAGGAGGATGAAGGCACAAGTTTAAACAATTTTTTTGTGCACGAAGTTGTGAGACAAGACAGCTCACAGGTTGTGAGAGAGCCTTGTTTGTGGAGAGCGCAGAGATTTTGGTTCCCAAGTAATAGAAGATCACAAGTGCATTAGGATTAAGGAGCTGGGATCAAGGGTTGGAAGGGAAAGTCCATGCTAGATCAGCAGGAGAACAATATGTTCTCATAAGGACAGACTGCTTTGTAATTGATTCAATTGCTCAAGATCAATACAATACCAAAAGGAGACATGTTTTTCCCTGTTGGGTTTCCTGTGAAAGATAAGCATGTCAATTGTGACTGTGTTTTTATCTGTGTTTATTCCGCTGCTTATATGTATTAAAAAATTATGTGTCTTCATGAAAAGAAATTAGTTTCAGACTGTTCATTCACAGCAGTGGCAGAATTTCAATGAATTTAGCAAAGGCAGCCTCAGACCAACTTTTTTCCATCAAGTCAACTTCTAATTATTTTGCTTTGTTTCTCGGCTTCATTGGTTCATTCTTTTTTGGCACAGGTAGTGGATAGAGAGAGATAATTTAATTGATTTGAATTGAACTTCTTGTTAAAATGTCCATGAGGCAAGGTAGCCGCTGGACTGTAAAGGCTTGCATCCAAGACAAAATTCCAAAATACAGTGAGAATGAGGCAAGACCCATGGTTTAGTACAAATATGTTTTGGACTAATCACCTGATGAGATAATAGAATAGATTTTATTAAACATTTGTGTGACCATGTCAGCCTATGGGCTGAACAGTTACATCTCCAAGGTGCTCGCTTTAGCAAAATCAGAAAGGACCAAAATTGCAGGAAAGCAGAAAAGTACATACTTAAGATATACAAAGGGTGAGTGTCCATCTATAGTCCAGCCATTGTCATAAAACTACTCATCTATAGCCCCCACAGGTTGCGTCAATCTCAACACCTTTGTCCTGTAGAACATCATCCTTGTTGCTTTTTTTGTTAAGTTTTGTGTTCGGGAAATAGGGTATTCCATACAGAACAAACCCCCTCAATAAACACTCACAACCAAATCAAAAATCATAAACGCCAGTCTTTTTACATGGTTAAAACCCTCTAAGAGGAAAACAATCCACAGCCCCAATCAACATGGCCACTTGAAGCAATTTTATTAATGCAAAAGAAAAAAATTTAAATAATAGAGTTCTGACAATCAATCGTCGGCCATGAACCTCCATGCTCTTTAAATAGAGATCATGGACCAAACAAGTGTTGAATTTTCCTGGATACTAGCACCTGAACTTTATTAACCTAGTAGATTTCAAATCTATTGAATAAAGGCACGACTAAATTTTTAACATCAACTAGCGGAAGAAAAATTACAACAATCTCAATCGCAAGTGACACAAAACAAATTTTGGCCAATCAACGTCTCCTCATTAATAACTCATAACCTACTCGGGCTCTCGTGCTGGGATAATGGCCCAATTGAGAAAATTACAATTACAACATACTGGATCTGATCCAACAGATCAGGCCCTAGTTCTGTCCTCAAACTCCTCAGCTAATTTGGATCTCCAATGCCGCACTTATGCACTTCCTTGGACTTGGAACACTTGAGTATCACATTCCTCACTTGAAAAAATCCCTCTCAATAGCTAGTGTTGCTATATGGTGTGTATTTCTCCTCTCCTTAGCCTTGCTTTTATAACTTTACATTGAGCTAAATCCCTAACCCTAATCTCCAAAGTGATTGACAACCGAGATTAGATCTCCCCTCACTCAAGATCAACGACTAAGATTAAAACATAGTCACTAAAGTCAATTACTTTACTTTTCCCCAATTTCCTTAGCTCAATTAGCCAAAATAATTATGTGTTTTTCCTAAGTTAAAACTTAGGATAAGTTACAATAGCAACTTGCTCACACTTGAGCAAGTGTCCTAATGAAATCTTGGGCGACTTTTGCATGCCTAGACACTTAGGCCTTAGGTCTGTGTAGAAGTACCTACCTAAGCTACAAACATCAACATTGGGTGTTAAGCCATGGATCAATAGCCATTAGTATCGAGAACATGAGCCATCAAATCACTCTATGTCTAGAACATATTGTATCAGTCAGATTACAATGCAACTAATGCATACTAAAGAAACACAATTCTACCTAATAGACACATTAGACCAAGTTGAACTTAACTAACTTCTAAGTATCTAAATATCCTAACATTTTGTATGTGACTGACTTGGAATACTAGTTCCCATGCAACTTTCTCGAGAGCTAAACCCCTTCTAGTAAGGCTGTATACTTCATATTGGAGAAGGAAGTGTTGCTTTGTTGTCACCTCCTTTGACCTGCAAATCAGCCAAGCTATTTAGTTATAAAAGCAATGCTAAGAAGAGGAGAAAAACACACCATACAGCAGCACAAGACATTGAGAGAGGCATCGCAGTGGTGAATGGGGAAGAACGTTTATTCTAGTGTGTCAGGTCCGAGGAACGTGCAGGAATGCAGCATAGGAGATCCAGATCAGCCAAGGAATGGAAGTCAATGACTGGCTTCTGTGGAGGATTGCATCCTAAGAACTCATTGTAAAAAAGAGCAGATTCAGAAAACAAAGACTCACTAGAACTATCAATATTTGACATCAGAACATAGGACTATCATTATTTGCTTAATGACCTTAACATTAGACATAAGAGTCATGACCAAACACCTACATTGTAAATGTGGTAACACGACTTACCATATTTGATACAACTCTAACTGTCCTCCGGAACAACCAGCAAAAGCTGCGGAGTAAATAATTAAATAACAGAAATTCTTCTTTGGGATCAAATAGCAATGAATTAAACTGCTAAACCCTGGTAATAGCATATGCCCGAGATAGTCAGCATACAAAATAATATTTCGTCCAAAGCTAATTTAGTGGAAGTTACTGAAAGGTTTTAGTGTTTTAGGAAACAGCTGCATGTTTCTAGAAATTGTACTTCATAACTTTTCTCCATGATTTGAGCCAGTAAAATGTTTTTCATGTTCACAGTCATCCTTTTCTGGCACACTCAATGTATAGCACATGGAGAACAAATTTTACCAAAATACTACATGCATTAACAAAATGGTACTTCCTTATTTTCTCCATGATCTGTGCCAGGTGAAATGTTTGTCATGTTAGCAGCTATCCTCTTTTAGCTCACTGCATGTGTGAGACGTGCATAATGAACTGCAATGTTTAAACTATTACTTGTCATGCCATCTGCAGGATAAACAAGCTCAAGTAGTAAGCTTCCCACTAACCGAGCATTGCCAGGCGATGAAGAGCAGTGACTGTTGTTGTGATGTGTTTCTTTGCAAAATCTAGCTTTTTTATATCACGACATATTTCTTGGACCATAGTTTCACTTTGCTCTGCCTTGACCTTGATTTCTCTAATCTTATTCATCAGTTCCTGCAAATTCAATAAAAGCTGTAAGTTCTTGCAACTGCAATCATATAAGTCCATTTACATATGCTTGCAATGATAAACAGTTTGTTCCAGTAAGCTAATAACTACACAGGTGCAATAGCAATCGATGTTTCTATTGCAAATGCTAAAAGAAAGTGAGATTTACATCTCTGAACGGGTGTTATTGTGCTACATCCCACCTTGATAGCTTGTGTAGCAGCTGCAAGATCTTCTTTGGCTTTTGACCCTGAATTGCTCTGCAAGGAAAAGAATCCACAAATTAAAGCCCAAATTTCTGGAAATGAAGAAACATATAAGAGAGCATGTGAACTAGAATATAATCTCAATAATTCCCTCGTATGGATTCACTTGTGAGGAAATATGTTGCCGAAAACCTCATCAGCTAGTATCAGAGAATTAAATCTTCAGGGACTATACTTTCTTGCAGTCTTGCAGAAAATATTGTCCCGTTTCCTTCATTCAATTTTCATTTTATTCTGTACATGAATGGCTGTCGGTACTTGTAAGTTTGAATATCATTAATAATATTTTCATCTATTCATGTTGACTTGTTATTGCGGCTCAGACCATCAAGTTCTGTCATTCTTCAGATCTATTTTTTCACAAATTGAGTATCATTGTGGCCTACCATAAAACATCTTAAGTGTTCAACATCCCTAATGGTCTATTGTGTTGAAGCTTGTGGTAGCTTTGGAAGGTCTTCTACATAGGTTTGGTGTCAGCATGTAAGATGATTTATTGCCTCTTAAGATGCTTGCTTGGTGGAGTGAGTAGTTTATGTCTTCTTTCCCAAGTCTAACTTAGAAAAAATACAATAATTAAAGTTAATTAATTATTGTGGACTATTAAGTCATTTTCTAAGGATGAAGAATTTAATTATTTAAGTGACTTAGAAATAATCTCAACCATTGATCTCCGAGATCTTCTAGAAGGGAGATTAGGGTTAGCGATTTGGGCTTAATGATGATTATAAAAGAAGCCTAACAAAGAGGTGAAGACATACAAGAACTCAAGAGAGAGAGTCACAACAAGATAGAGCAATTTCCTCTAGTGCGAGTGGCTCAGTAGACTGAAGCGCATTCTAATAAACAAGGTTCATATACACAGCGTAATATTCAGAATATCTGAAATATATAAATATACAAGCAGTATATATATATATATATATATATATATGTTTGAATGTACAAGACATATGAGATTGTTACAATTGAAGGCCCGCTTATATACCTAAGCAGGTGCCCCTTCATAAATGGCCATGTCCTCAGAGACATGCCTCTTCTATACTAATTATTATTTAATTAATCATTATTATGATCATATATATAACATTGCCTTCCTCTTCAGAAAAGATTTGTCTCCAAAGCTTATTGCTGACAAAGTGTGTCATCTATTTCTTTGTCTTGTAATCTATTTGCAACCTTCGGAAATCTTTGAGTTGTCATCTTTGATGATACAAGATGATAGGATCCTCTGAGTGACAAATAAAATATCAAACTAAGCAGGGATCTGACCATCCTAAATCAATCTTCTGTGAAATCTTGTGGTTACTGGGAACTTGAGATGAATTGTTATCACAAGATTGGATTATCTTGACATCGATATTCTTTGGAATATAAGTCACTTGTTTATGGTCAGTGATATGGATTTGCAAACTGGCTGAGATAGCTTTTATGATTTGGGTATCAATAAGGAGTTATTGTGATTTGGTTTCCCTTATCATGTGTGTGGCAATTTCCTTATATACTTCAGGTAATGATGTTGTTGAGTTGGTTACAGAATCTTCACTTGCATTTTTCATTGTCTAAACTGCAACCTCTGAATATGTTTTTATTTCAACTGATTTATCATCTTCTTGAGTTATGATATTGATTGGATCGGTATTCGTTCATTCTTCTTCAACTTGGACTGTACAGCAATTATGTGATAATCATTGACGAATTCATGAAGGCCAAAGATGAGATCGTCAATTAGTTTCAGGAATTTAAAGCTCTTGTGGAGAACCAAATGAGGAAGGTCAAAGTTCTGAGGTGAGAGGTCAAACAATGGGGGTGAGTATACCTCTAATGACATCAAGCATTTCTACAAGGAAGCAATAATAAAGGCGCTAACAATGTCTTACAAGTTACAACCCACAGCAGAATGGGGTTGCAAAGTGGAAGATCAGGGCCATCATCAGAACTGCCAAGGCAATGATCCATGACTAGGATCCGGCCATGTTTCTTTGGGTAGAATTTAGAAGTGTGCAACACAATAGTGTACATTCAAAACATGATTCCTCACAAGGTCTTGGAGGACAACACTCTTGAGGAAGCGTTCACAGGGGTGAAATCAAGGTTGGGTCATTTTCAAATCTTCAAGCGTCAAATATATATCCATGTACCTTCAGAGAAGAGGATGAAGTGAAAACCCTCAACATAGACTGGCACCTTTGAAGGTTACAGTGATACTTCAAAGGCATACAAGGTGTGTACATTCTGTCACAGGGGATGACTATGGTGAGAGGGGATGTTAATTTTGAGAAGAATTGAGCCTTTAAGGAGTCACATGAACCCTTACCAGCAATGGCAGAGAATAAGGAGCAAAAGAATTTGAAGGTTGGGGAGAGACAAGCAACACCAATAGCAAGGACTCGGTCTTTAGATTAGGAAGGGGGGTTGGAAGCTCCTACTTCTATTAAGAGGCCAAGGTGGCTTGCGCAAACACTAAGAGATGCTTAGGAACATGTGGAGGCTCCTAGGAGTACCCTCGAGGATAGCAAACCACCAAGACAGTTTCTTAGTTATATGGTGCTCATGAGTGACATCATTGATTCAAAGCATAGCCTTAAGAGGAGGCAACAGGCAAGCAGGTTCGGAGAGATGCCATGGTGGAGTAGTATGCCTCCATCATGAAGAATGATGTGTGGGGCATTGGAACTAGGCCAGAGGGGAAATCAGTGGTTAGCTTCAAGCGGATCTACAAAATCAAGCATGTTGCAAATGGCAATATTGAGAAGCATAATGCTAGGTTCATCGCGAAAGAGTTTTGTCAGAAGGAGGAAGTGGATGTGAAGATACCCTTCCTTAACAGGGTTATTGAGGAAGAGGTGTACATTGAACAGCAGTAGGGATTTGAGGTGCATGGGAGAGAGTCTCATGTATGCTAGTTGAAGACACTATATGCAATCAAGCAAGCACCTAGAGCATGGTACTCGAGGATTTATGGGTATTTGTTAGGCATGGGCTTCACCAAGAGTGGGTTGGGTCTCAACTTGTATTTTACACTCATTGGAGATAATCCACTCATCTTGGTGTTGTACGTTGATGATCTATTTCTCATAGGGTCAAAGAAGCTCATAGAGATGTGCAAGCGAAATCTTGTTACAAAGTTCGAGATGAAGGACAATGGCATGATACGCTACCTTTTCGGTTTGGAGGTGCGGCAACAAACATGTGAGATTTTCCTAAGACAAGTAAAATATGCAATTGATACCTTAAGGAGGTTTGAGATGGTGGACTGCAAGCCTATGTCTACACCCATGGTTGCTAACTTGAAGAAGTTGAATACTTTTGAGTCAAAGTTGGCGGATGCCACATTGTAAAGGAAACTAATAGGTTCCTTGACGCATCTACTCAACACTAGGCCAAATATATACTTTGTTGTAACACCCTAAGTCAGTTTATGGTGGAAACGAGGAGGGTGCATTGGTTGGCAGCGAAGCATGTGCTCAAATATCTACGAGGGAGTGCAATAGGAGGGCTACACAAACTCAGATTGGGTTGGGAGTGCAGTGAACAAGAAGAGCACCTAAGTGTATTTCTTCAACTTGGGGTCAACTGTGATCTCATGGTTTAGCAATAAGCAAAGCTCAGTGGCACTCAGTTAAACAAAGGTTGAGTACATGGTAGTGAGTTTGGCAAAGGGTGAGACCAATTGGCTTTGCAAGATGCTCACAAGGTTATTTGGTCTAGAGTTGGACCCCACATTGAGTCACTACAATAATTAGAGTTGCGTCGAATTCTCGAAGAATCCACTGTTCCATGAAAATTCCAAGCATATAAAGATCAAGTATCATTTCATCGAAGACAGTGTCTCACAGATGAGCAGGTTGCAGATATTCTCACCAAGCCTCTAATGAAGGGGAAGTTTGTCTTCTACAAGGATAAGTTGGGGATGGTGCCACTAAGAGGGAGTGTTGATGTTGATGTTGAAATTGTAGCAAGAAAAGGCTTCATTTGAATTGTGCCTTAGTCAAATGGAGAAATTTGATTTTCCACATCAGCAAGATGACTTGGATTGCAGTTAGCTAGAGTAACATGGCTTTGTCTCCTAGTTAAATCAATTAATTCAAGTTTGTAGGCTAGAAGTAGAGTTGTGCATGGGTTGATTGCTAAAATGCAGATATTCTCACCAAGCCTCTAATGAAGGGGAAGTTTGTCTTCTACAAGGATAAGTTGGGGGTGGTGCCACTAGGAGGGAGTGTTGATGTTGATGACAGATGTTGAAATTGTAGCAAGAAAAGGCTTCATTTGAATTGTGCCTTAGTCAAATGGAGAAATTTGAATTTCCACATCAGCGGGCTGACTTGGATTGCAGTTAGCTAGAGTGACATGGCTTTGTCTCCTAGTTAAATCAGTAAATTCGAGTTTGTCGGCTAGAAGTAGAGTTGTGCATGGGTGGATTGCTAAAATCTAGTCAGTACAAGTTTAGTTGAGTAGTTATAACAGTTGTTAATTCACTGATCTCTTAGTTAACTGATCAATTTACTAAAAGTAGACCCAATCATGCATGGAATTCGAATTGTCTAATTGAGTGGAGGGAAAAGGCATAATTTTATATATTGTTTTATACTAGTTGAGTGTACAGGTTTTGTGTTGAGCAGGTGATCAATTCCTCTAGGAATTGCGCAAGGAAATAGGGAATTTCCCTATCTTTTAGGAGTGAATTGCCTCAAGGATTGCTCAGGAACTAGGAGGAAGGCAGAGGCCTATTTTGGCTAAGTGTTGGTCAGAGCAGGTCGGTGAGTAGGAGATCAGAATTACAGCTCAAGGTGTGCATGTGTGAAGCAGTGATTGTAATTGATCATCTTTTTTCTCATCTAATATAATACAAACAAAGGAGGGGTTTTTCCCAGTTAGGTTCCCCTCTAAAATCATTGTGTTCCTTGTGTTTTTTTATGGTTGCAAGTTATTGCATGTGTTTTCCTTTCCACAGAATAGTACAAAAAAATTGTGTCTCTTGATTTCAGTTCAATTCCATTAGCAGTAGCAAATTTCTTGCAATTTCTATAGTTGATAGCTCAAAGAGGTGCTCTTGCATAGGCCAGGGGTCAAGCATGCAGAAGATGTCCAAAAGCCTCTTTAAGTACTTGTTGATGTTGAGCAAGGGACTTTTATGGTTTTTGTCCTATGTTTAACGTAGAAAAGGCACATTAATTAATTAATGTTGGCTATTAAGCTAAGATTTCTAATGAAAAATTAATTTAATTCATTTTAGTGAATTAGATCTAATCTTTGCCATTGATCTCAAGTGAGGGTTAGGATCTAATCCTAGCCACTCATCACTTAAGAGATTAGCGTTGGCTTAATGAAAATCATTAAAGAAACGTAAGGGAGAGGAGGTTATTAAGCTAAGGTTTTTAACGAAAAAAGAATTTAATTCAATTTAGTGAATTAAAACTAATCTCTATTGTTGATCTCAAGTGAAGCTTAGGATCTAATCCTAGCCACTCATCACTTGAGATATTAGGGTTAAGGATTTGGTTTAATAAAAATTATAAAAGCCTAAGGGAGAGGAGGAAGACACATCGAATGCTTGGGAGAGAAATTTTCTCAAGATAGTGAGAGACTCAAGACTGAAGAGAAAATAAAGCTATTCAGCGAGTTGAATTTGGGAGAAGGATTTGAGGAGGCCAAGGTTGTGGAGAGAAGAGGCTAAGATTTCCAGCCAGGGTTTGCAGAAGAGGAGAGAGGTTGATTTTCTCTAGTGCCCAAGGGGTTGTACAAACTGAGGCCAACTTATTTCCAAGGTTGAGAAATTCCAGTATGCTAAATTTTTCAAAAAGCCGAAATTTCCAGGCAGCCAAAAACCTAGGTTCTATTGTGCTCTATTTTATGTGTATTCTCTAAGGTTCATTTTCCATGTTAGGGGAGCCCTAATTGTCATGCGTAATAGAGAATGAAAATTTGCTGGGCAATTTTCTACCATGTTTTGTGACTAATTTTCTATTAAATTTCCACTGCAATTATTTAAGTTAAAATGCCAATGTATTTTATATTCGACAGTTTTCAAGAAAAATAATTTACTACAGTGAATTTGATTTCTAGTTATAAAATAAATTGTTGAGAATATTAAATCAAAACTGGTATTGGAAAATTAACACTAGACTAGTGCCTCGATTTATTTGGGCAGTGGAGCCTTTTAAGGAAAAGTTAATGAAGACGGTCTTGATGAAGAGGGTGAAAGAGCAAGAGTCTCTTCTTACAAACCCTCCCGACTTCCTTATATGGGAGATTTTAAGTTCAAGAGATTGACATATCAAAATTCTCTTCAAGGATTCAAAGAAAACAATTTCAAATAGCATGAGGAACCAAGATTTCAAGATAAATATTACAATTAAACATGGCACACATAGAAACCCTAATTCACATATTATATCATTCAAAACATAGGAAAAGTAAACAACAAACTTACAAAATTTCCACAAGAATATCTTCAATCTATCCCAAAGAAGCCTCCTCAAAATCCTCCTCAAGGGACAATTCGCACCATATAGTTACATTGCACCAGGTATAAGAGAATACAAGAGCTAGTACGCATCTGAAGTAGGAGAAGTGTCACGAATGATGATGATGATAAATGAAAAGTGACTTCCCTCTATTTATATGAGGGTAACCAGTTCATTTTTTCGTAATTTTACAAGCAAAGCCCTAAAACAAGTTTACTTAGTGTTCAACTAGGTCAAAGGTCATAAGACGACCTTGAAATAGCTCTAAAACATAATACTATGCCAAATATAATCCACACATGTGGGAGAAAATGATCTCCATCATGATGTCATCCTCCAAAAAGGGAAATAATGCATCAAGTAAGTGAGGCAATGGTCCAAGAGTGCTCCTCATTCCAAGAAAACCTCAAAGTGCATGTGTACATCTCCAAAAGGCACCTCCTCCACCATGACGTTATCCAAAAGGCACTTCCTCCACCATGACGTTATCCAAAAGGAGGCCTACATCACCTTCTCCATGCATGTAGGAGTGGTGTGGCACCACTTAGGTAAGCATTGGCATCAAAGAGGGATGTGCTAGCCCTTCCAAGTCATCTCAGTGACAACCATCCTCATCTGGGCTCTGGAACAAGGCATTATCTATCGCACAGGGTCAAGGTCAGCACAGGAACATCCTAGATCCTTCTGGGCACATCATCAAATAGTCCAACACCCAAGTTTTCAAGCTCAACATTTCAGCATCTAGAGGCTCATCAAGAGGTGTAGAAGCATGTGGAAGTTGCCCAAGCCCCAACGTTCATCTCTAGAGGGGCAACGTTAGGGTCACAAAAGCACATTTGCTCTTAGAACTGGGCAAAGGACCCTTTGGAAGGTGCTAAAGAGCAGTTAAGTTGTCCCTCAAGGGATTTGTGTTGCATGTGTGATACCACTTGAACAAAAACTCCCAAGATCAAGTGAGATCAACTTCTTTAAGGAAATAAAACCATTAAAGCATCATAATGGACCATATATAATGCTAGGGGCACAAGAAATACTTCACACAAAACTCACCTTCAAATGTTTAACTAGATCAGGACCTTGTAAACAAGTTACTTCACTTATCTCAAAGATGATTAGGTAAACAACCCTATTAGGTGTTTCCAAACCCCAAGGGGAATGACATGTGAAAATTCCTAATCCTCAAGAAACCCCTACTGCACCAAAAATTGAATTTACTTCTCCTACTTGATTTTAATATACATTATCAAGTTATTTTCTGAATACTGAAGCAAATTACTTTTGCAGCTTACACTACTTTAAATTTGATTACATGAAACAGGAAACTGAGCAAAGAACAAGATACATAAGACACAGTGATTTTTGGACAGAATAGTCCCTCGAAAAACCCAATGCGGGAAAATCGATGCAGCAACTTTGAAGGTTTTCTATTATTAAGAAATAATTATGAATACAAATGTTGGACGCCCTCCTAGCAATCCAGTGACGGAGAAAATAAAATGGCGGAAAATACAGAGTGAGTTTTACCTCACTTCACCCCGCAAATTCCAACTGATCCGGTAGCAAAACTAGCTAACCCCAACTATCTCTGCATTGGCCCTGCATAAGCCCCGCATCAACCTTACAGGCTCTGCGTCAGCACTGCATTGTCTCTTCTGCCCACTGCGTCAGCCTTCCCAGCTTTTCCGGCCATTCCCAGGCAGTTCCTGCTTTCTGCGTGGAGGGCAGCTTCTGCTTCTGCACTGGCCCTTCTGGCTCTGTGTCAAGCCTGTGTGGGCCCAGATTGGCCCAGCATCAATCCTCCTAGCTATTGCGCTACCTCTACTAGCTTCTCTCCGCCTCTCTGTCAGTACTCCTGAACTATCCCTGCCCCTCTGCTGCAACTGATCACTCAATTCGAATTCTCAGCTTCCTAGCCCCATAAATCGAACTCCAGATCAATTCGTTCTCTCTATGTGTGTTTCTAAATGAACCCCAAGCCTCTTTCTTATACTTTTCTCGTTGAGACTTCAACGGCAGAGATTAAGTCTCTAATCAACTGCTAAGATTAAAACTTCACTTGATCTGCCTTCTAGATCATTCTCACCCATATTTTGATTAATACCCATTAATACTTTAATTTTCCTAAGTTTAGACTTAGGAACCTCATTAAAAATATTAATTATTTTAATAAAATACAACGCGGGTGGAATTTCACCAAACGGTTTCTGGATTCTTTAGAACTCATGTGCCTTAACCTCTCCACCAATTTTCATGGCTAGAGCACATTCGATGCTACCAAAAACTAACACTCCCTCTTAGCGAGGAAAGTGCTCTAGCAACAATGTCCAACTGCATGTTGCTCTGTTTCTGAATCATCTCCTTTCCGCATTGTTGTTGCCACCAACACTACGCTGCTGCTGCAACTGTACTGCTACCCATGACATTGCCACTGCCACTGTTGCATCTGTACTACAACTCCTTCTCAAATGCTGCATCTGCTATGCTGCTAGCACTGCCACTGCTAACACTGCATTCGTATTGCAACTCAGTTGCTGAGAGAAGCAACTGAAAAGCATCCAAAATTACTGAACTTAACTGTGTTCAACATAATACCATGAATGTTGGAATCTGACTGCTACTAGTCTCTGACCCTCTGAATCTTCTACGTTGCGGCTGACTTCTGCACTGTGCCATCTGCAGTATGTACTGTTGCCAACCTTGCTCTGCGTTGATCAATCTCTAGTCTCAGGCTACTGCATCTATCCTCCAGACAATCCACTGCATCATCTGACACTAAGTCCATCTCGCTAATGCTGAATCTCGAGCTCCCGTAGCAAAGGATTTGATCCAAGAGGTGGACTCCTCAAGGATCCTGCCCACATGTAGTCCTCCCGACTACAGTTCAATATCGCCCCATTTCCCTCCTGGAGATGCGTGGGCACTCATGGCAAACTCATCTTCATCAATCTTTGCTGGAGCAACCTTAGGATCATGTTTCTCATCCTTATCCTTTTGCTTCAAAGGACACTAGGATGCAAAGTGGCCCATCTCGCTACATCTAAAACATTTCACCTTCGAAATGTCCTTCCGCTTTTGCTTCTGCTGTCCCTTTGATGCTACAGTTGTGTTCTCCTCCTCCTCCTTGGTCTTCATGCCACTCCCACTGCTACCATTGAGGTTGACCTTAACCAGGTCCTTCCTTAATTCCTCCTGTTGAAGAGTTGCCCACATCTTCTCCCATGGAGGTAATCTTTCCCTACCCAATATACGTTGGATGAAGACTTTCCATTCATCTGAGACTCCATTCAGGGTCGTCCTTACCATCGTAGTAGACTGAGGAGTAGAAACCACTGCAGCAAGCTGGTCTCTGGTGTCCGGAAGACGTTGAAGATAGGAGTTAACCCCTTCTCCCTTCTGCATCAATGTCTGCTGCAACTTTTGTTCTAGGTACATCTTCCATTGTTCAGAGGAACCTTCATACAATGAAGACAAAGCTTCCCACATTTCTCGGGCTGTATCTTTGCCCTGCAGGTGTGAGACCACATGATGTCGAACTCCATCGAGTATGAACCTCTTCGCCTTCCTCTGCTCGGCCTTGTACTTGTTCTAATCATTGTCAGTGGGAACAACCACAACACTCTTGACATAGGCTTCGAGATCATACTCCTCTAGAACAGCGAAGATTTTGGTCTTCCATATGAAATAGCTGGAAGCTCGTTTCCTTCCAACCTGATCTTTGAGCCCATGCAATGCCATCTCACCCAAACTGTCGAATTGATGCCTCTGGTTACCGCTCAACACTGCTGCTCGACAAGTGAGAAATTCGAACTTTTGGCGAGAAAATTCTCCTTCTATGTGTCTTCGCTCTTTTCCGACGGATTTTTGCCCCGGCAGAAACTGCGTCCTTCAAGCACTGCGCTGAGGCTCTGTGTCACTCCCTCTGCCTCTGCAAGCTCACAAACTAGAAATCATACCTCTTTGTCGACTCTCTCAGAGAGAGATTTCCTCATAATCTCTGCTTCCCGGCAAGGACTGCGCAATCCCTTCAAGGGGATTCGAATTGCTGCTAAGTGCAACTTTTCGCCTCTCTGCTCAACGCTGGATCTGTTCTTCCTGTTTCAAAATCAATGCTCTAATACCATGTGAAAATTTCTAATCCTCAAGGAACCCTACTACAGCAAAAACTAAATTTACTTCTCCTCCTTGATTTTAATATACATTATCAAGTTATTTTCTGATTACTGAAGCAAATTACTTCTACAGCCTACACTACTTTAAATTTGATTACATGAAACAGAAAGTTGAGCAAAGAACAAGATACATAGGACACAGTTATTTTTGGACAAAATAGTCCCCAGAAAAACCCAATGCAGGAAAACCAGTGCAACAACTCTGAGGGTTTTCTATTATTAAGCAGTAATTCTGAGTACAAATGTTGGATGCCCTCTCGGCAATCCAGTGACAGAGAAAATACAATGGCGGAAAAACTGAGTGAGTTTTACCTCACTTCACCCGACAGATTCTGGTAGATACGGTAGCAAAACTAGCTAACCTTGGCTTTCTCTGCATTGGCCCTGCGTAGGCCCTGCGTCAGTGTTACAAGCTCTGCGCCAGCTTTGTGTTGTCTCTTTTGCCCACTAAGTCAACCTTCCCAGTTGATCCGGCAGTTCCGGCTTTCTGCGTGGAGGGCAGCTTCTGCGCTAGCCCTTCTGGCTTTGCGTTAGGCCTACGTGGGCCCAAATTGGCCCAACGTCAGTCCTCCTAGCTGTTGCGCTACCTCCACTAGCTTCTCTCCGCCTCTTTGTTAGTACTCCCAAACTATCCCTACCCCTATACTGCAACTGATCACTCAGTTCGAATTCTCAATGTCCTAGCCCCAGAAATTGAACTCCAGATCAGTTCGTTCTCTCTGTGTGTGTTTCTAAATGAACCCCAAGCCTCCTCCTTATACTTTTCTCGTTGAGACTTCAACAGCCAAGATTAAGTCTCTAATCAATGGCTACGATTAAAACTTGACTTGATCCGCCTTCTAGATCATTCTCACCCATATTTTGATTAATACCCATTAATACTTTAATTTTCCTAAGTTTAGACTTAGGAACCCCATTAAAAATATTAATTATTTTAATAAAATACAATCCAGTTGGAATTTCACCAAACGGTTTCTGAGTTCTTTGAACTCATGTGCCTTAGCCTATCCGCCAACTTTCATGGCTAGAGCACGTTCGATGCTACCAAAAACTAACATGACATGTCCCAAGTTGACCCATCACTCCATAGGTGTGTGTGACATGGTGGTCATGGAGTGGGAGAGACTTCAAGGCAGATGCCATAGACATGACACTAGCTAATGGGGTCCAACATCCAAAGTGTAACGATCTATGAGGGAGCAATCACGATGACATGAGTTACCCCTTTACTCAGCCTTCTTTTTCCACCCCTCTGGTCTACCTCTTACTTTAATGATTTGTCTTTGTTAGGAGCATAGCTTAGGAGCCTAAGCTTACTTTATGCTTTTCCAATACCCCTTTAAGACGTAGCAATTTCTTGCTCATCGACGTTGGGACATTCAAGAGTTCCTTTATTTTCGTGAAGTAATGTATGCTTGAGGAACTCGGTGATGGCTAATAACAAGGGTGCTCATGCTAGGTTGTTTCCCATATACTATGTCTCGGTCATCTTCTGCATCTTACATTTTCTTTCTATTGTGGCTTCGTATGTGTTTATCATTCTTTCAATTGCATCAAAATCTAGGGCCAAGATTTCAAATCCTGACTAAAGGATGTGGATATATGGTGCCAATACCAATGGCTAGTTGTTGAAAATAGTAGTGAGAAAGTGATTCCTTGATTTGTGCCTTAATTTAAGGAGTCAAAGTCGAGTTCCTTTTTGTGCATGGTCGAGTTCCTAAAAATTAGGAGTGCATGAAGCAGTTAATTGATGTGTTGAAGTTGAAGGTCGAGTTTTGATCTTCTAGTGTGAGTTGAATGAGGAAAAGCACGAGTGATTGAGTTTCAAGTGGTTGACTTGAAATAGGACGAGTTGCATGAGTAGTCAACTCATGCTAACTCATCAAACACAAAAGCACTTTCCATAATTAGAAACTCACTAATTTTAGCCATTCCAATTGCTTTAAAAGGAGCGAAGGCACAAGATTAATCATTGTTTTGGTGAGCACGAGTTGGTGAGATCAAGCAATAGGAAGCACGAGTTTGTGCGTGGATCTGGTGAGAGAGAGAATGAGCCTAGGTGAGGCTTGTGGGAGTTTGAAGAAGGATGAGTTCCTTGGGTTAGGAAGTAGGGATCAAGGTGCAAGCAAGGGTGTTTCAATTTTAGTGTAAACAGAAAGAACATGGCTGTTCTCTAATGAAACTTTATTGTATTGTAAAAGATCCATTGTTCAACCTTCTTCAATAGAATTCTCAATAACAAGCAGATGGTTTTCCCAGTTGGGTTCCCTAGACAATTCTGTGTTGTTGAATTGTGTAATTGTGCTTTTATTTTTGCTCCTATTTCGCTGCATCTAGTAGAGAAATTTTGTGTTTATTTGAGAAAAAATTATATTTCAGATTGCTCATATTAGCAAATTAGAATTTTGGGGCTTTTCTACATGGTATCAGAGCCTGGATTAGAATAAAGATAGCACATCCAAAGTGCAAAACACATCAAGGAAGATCTTTGAAGTGGCTGCAAACTTGAAGGACTCCCTCGACGGTGGAAAGGAGCAAGATTTGGTGACCTTTCTAGATTGTTTGGAGGGTCAAGTTCCCTAGGCAGGAGGCCGAGTATTTGAGGTGAGATCTAGGCATGTTTGGAGGACATCTAATTTGTGTTAATAGTTTTGGTCTAGGCCGCATACGTTTCAGAGGTGACACTAGGTTCGGATCTATGTTTTGGAGGAGGTAGAGAGGCCTACGAGGCCATCCAACCTAGGTCGCATACACAAGAAGGAAGAGCGAGCAGTTTAGGCCTGTTTTGGAGGGTAAACACAGAAGGTAGCAGCAGTGAGTTAGGGTTGATGTGTGCCCTAACCAAGTCTGTCAGAGCTCAGAAAAAGTGCACAATTGCCAAGGGCAAAGGGAGCAAAAATAAGGTATGTTTGTCTCCTTTTGTTGATGTTGTTCTACTAGTGGATAGAGTCCAGTTTGGACAATTTTGGTAGCATCTTAAGTACAAGTGGAGGGTTGTTAGTAGGTGCCCAATTGCGGCCAAAGAGAAAATCTTGTGAAGGACAACAAGAGTGCTAGCAGTGGCAGAAATATTCAAGCCCAAAAGTTTGCAGACTTTAACGAACTACAGAAGCAGTGAACTAGGCAGCCTCCAAAGCCCTAAGTACGGTCTTTTGTGAAGGATTACACGTTGTTAGTGGGCAGGTTTTAGAGAGCTCTCAGGGGAAGCAGGATGGCTTACCAAGGGTTGAGAGCAGATAACTGTCATCGAACTTCTTAGATTGGAAAGGAAGTATTATGATAGTGTTGGAAGATAATTGTGTGGGAGAATTTGTGAAGCAGGCTATCCCACCACCACAAGATGCCCAACAATTGGTCCAACATAATAATAATGATATAAAGGCAAGGAGGATCATTCTAGAAGGGGTCAAAGATCATATAGTGCCTCATATCCATGAGAAGAAGATAGCGTATGAGATGTATGATACAATCCTAAAGTTGTATCAAAGTACCAATGGTGCCAAGAAGCTTGCTCTTAAGGAGAAGTTGAGGAGTATTTGGATGAGCAAGGATGAGCCCATCATCCCATATTTGTCAAGGTTCACTCAAGTATGAGATGAACTAGGTGGTGTGGGCATGGTTGTATCTAATCATGATCTTGTGAGTTTGGCCTTGCTTGAACTTCACAAGACATGGAAAGGGTTCCAGGATGTGTTAGTGGGAGAGAGAACTCCCAAATTGGGAAACGTTTTCATCTGACTCCATACAGGAAGAGTTCTAGAGAGGAACAACAGAAGTAAGATTGGTTATGACAGAGGACGAGGAGAATTTTGCCCTGACAGGCAAGAGTAGCAAGGCTAAGGGCAAGAAGGGCCAAGGAAAGGTCGGGTTCAATGAGAAGGGCAGGAAGAAGGATCTAAGTAAGATCAAGTGTTTCCATTGCCATGAGTTTGGGCACTATGATTCTCTCATTGAGATCACTTAAATCACTTAAGTGACTCAACTTTGTAATAAAGTCACTTTTAATCATTAAATACCATAAAATCACTTTCCAAAATTTCATCTAGAGAGGCAATCTTCCACATGTTATGACACCAAGCCATTATGGAAGTCCTACCAAGCTACACAATCCAACACTTTTAATTTCACTTGGACCACTTGAAAATTCTTTAAGTTTCGCCAATTTGACGGTCAAAATGGTGCCTACTACACTCAATGGTTGTTGCAATCCCTATCAGGTTGTGTTATTATCTTTCATAGCACCCAAAAGTTCTTTGAATTTTGCTTGTTTAATTGTCAAATTGTGCATGTTGCATGTGTTGTTAAATAGTTTTCCTAGCCTCCAAAATTTGTCAAACATCACACTACTAATTTACCATTAAGTAAATTCATCTGCAAACCTTCTCCAACATGACCTGTTAGAGCTGCCAAGCCACCAATTTCATGTACATCCCGTAGTCACCTACCAAGCCATCAATCCCTCTACAAACTTTTGTAGCTTTCATGCTATCAAACACACAACCATCAGACCAACTGCAAAAAAAACATCATGTTTTCTTGGTTTGGAATTGTTTTTATTCACAAGCCTTGTTGCCATTTATTTGTTGTCCAATCCCTCAATGCTAAAGACACTCCTATAGCAGTGGTTTCCATCTCTTTGGGTTGAATGCTTGATTTTGCCTCTAAACATGAGCAGTAATCTTGTGTTGTTTCTATTTGTCATAACACCCATTCTGTCTACCCAAATCATTCCCTTCCATGAACAACCCAATCTGTTTTTGTTGCTCTCATTTATCCTCGTGTTTTGTTACTTTGTTTAATATTTTTTGTCTAAAGAAGTTTTCCCTGATCAATCCCAACACCAAGACTGCCACTTCATCCTCATTGTTGCCTGACATCTCGCCATTTGACCTGCCTCTCTGTCAAAGATTTTGTATGCCCCTGGTGTTTGATGGCACATCATAGAGGTGCCATCAAACACCATCAACCAGACCAATTCTTTTATTCACACCCAAATTTAAATTTAAATTTAATCTCATTTTTAAGTTTGTCAATCATGTAAACATCTTTTAACTAAACCTTTCATCTTCCTAAGTAATCAATACATCAAACTCTTAATATGTAAAATAATAAAGTATGCATTTCTCTCATGTTTTCGTTTTGTCTTTTGTGCAACTACTCCACCTACCTAAGTAATTCGCTACCTCACACACTTCCCTTTTGCATGCCACAAGCCCTAGCCACACCCATGCTACATGCCCGCAATGATTTAATCTAATGATGATAATATCGGCGATATATCGCCGAATATCGAAATTATTGCGATATTTTTGGCGAGCCGAAATATCGCAATATTGAAAATATATTTCCAAGATATCGCCGACATCTCGGCCAAATATTGCCGGGTCGGCTGGGCCACGGCTAGAAAAGGGAAATTTGCCTTTTTTTCCTCATTTCGGTTTCTGAGTGTTGGAGAAGGAAGGGGAAGAGCTTTGTGGTGGTTGTCAAGGAGGGATTGAGGATCAAACAACCATTATCACCACCAACTAAGAATTTTTGTGGATCAAAGATTGAAGAATAGTGAGACAAACTTCATTTCTTCCATTAACGTATGTTCTTAAAAACCTCTATGTTAATTATTATTTTTTGTGTTGGGGGGTTTAATACCAATTTTTTGTTTTTTTTTGTGCCCTAGGTTTGAATTAGTTCACTACAAATATGCCAAAAGCCTTGGACCCATTTTGGAAGTATGGGGAGCCTGATGGTGGGGCAAATCGGGCATATCTATCATGCAAATTGTGTGGAACCAAGATGTCAGGAGGGGTTACACGATTGAAATACCATCTGGCTAGACTCCCTGCACATGATGTAATACCTTGTACGGTTTCTAGTGTGAAGGTTATACAAAAAGCTCTTGAAGCAATTGCTGAAAAAGACAGAAAGATAGCTGCTAGGGAGAGGGCACTGGTCTTAGATAGATAGCTGCTAGTTTTATTTGTTTTGCTACATATAAGTTTGTAACTCATGATGATGAGATACTTTTATATATGTGATGTTATTTTGTATTGGTTCTCCACATCTGAGTCCTTGATTGGACAATTATCAAGGATTAGCAGGATTTGGTATCGCCTTTGATGTATCATTTTTATTTTACATCCACTACATCAAATATATCAGTCCTTTCTTCATATTTATGTGTCAATGTATTTATTTCATGTTGTTATTGCTTTATAAGTTTAAAAATCTAAAGAAAAAAAATGAATATATTATGCATTTTTTTATATTTGCTGATATTTGCCGATATTTTGCCGATATTTTCGTCGATATTGCCGAAAAGATGTTTTCTGGACCCTTGCCGATATTATCAACACTGATTTAATCCCTCTTTGTGCCTTCTCAAATACCCCAGTGTTGAGTTTTAACATTCCATGTGCTAATGTTGTACCTTGTCTTTCATACCATATTAAATTACACACATCTACAAAATAAGGTAGCAGAGAGAGAGAGAGAGAGAGAGAAGTGAGTTGATATTATTAGATGTGTAATAATGAGGTACACAAGCAAAGATATGTCTCATGAGACAGACTATCACTGGTGCAACCACTTATCATTGTGTTAAAAGACAACTTGGATGCTAAGTAACCTATACATGCCTTAACCTTATTTATCTACATGACACGTGGCTTAACCGAAAACTTAAGCCAGTTTGCTTTATTAGAGACTAATTGAGAACTTAAGTCACAATGACTTATTGGAGACTCCCAACTTAAAAGTGCTAAGTATGATACATAATAATATGACCATTACACTAAGTTAACTCTTACCTTACACCTCCCCCACGACAAGTGATCACTCCACGTGGCGTTATGCATAGCAACAAACAATTCAGAATGATAAACCACCTAGCCTACCATGAGTGTAGGTATCCTCAAAAATACCATATACCAATTTCTTAGGTGCAGCAAACATTAAATTCGGCATGTGAGTATCATTAGGTTAGTTGCATTATGACGGCTCTGAATTATGATAGTAAATGCTCTTTCGCATGCCTAGCAGCAAACATTGTCAGGCCTCCGAGCAAACCTTCCTTAGTTCTCTGCAAAAGCACGACAGCGTGACCACCTTAATCGAAGGGCTCGCTATGCATATAAAAGTTGGCCATGCCACTCATCATCTCTAAAATTATGCACACATCCTATGGGTTGACCATAAGTATGCACTGGGTCTCACAGCTATGGCGTCTTGGGATTGCACTTCACTTCACCATAAATCCTCTTCCTTCGATTGTCTTTCCATGCATTCTTTGGGGTGTGACACAGCCCGTCCGCCTGCAATTGCTAATTCAACGAACACAAAGGCTCTCCTACACTCTTACGGTATGTCGAAGGTCGTAAGATCCTAGTCTATTAAGGGAAAGCAGTGTCTAGGATCTCTAGATTGGGAAGCTACCCTTAAGCTTTCTACCAGGAACAACGCTCTAAGACCCGATTCCATTCGCAATTCTATAATGGTATTCTCCCTTGTGTCCAATTGCACTCTAATGGGTTGTTCCTCTCTCGCTCTCAATTCTCTGGGGGACCTGCAACATTTCTATCAGCAACCAGCAATCAATCAACTCGAAGTCACTCTAAGGATTTCACCTGGTGTCGACTTAAAGAATGGCGTGGTAGGATGGTTGAAGGTCGTGGAAGGTCGAGGCTCCATTTGCAAGGTCCAGTGGTGAGCACGCTCAAAATGGCAGAGTTTCCTCAACATAGGTGACCAAACAACTCAGGTGACAATCAATCGAACATTTAGCCATGTTGTCGCGCAGATTGACACGACAACGCTCAGACCGGGGCCTGTCACTCTGATCCCCGATCCCTCCGTTTAAGCCTGTCTCCCGCGGCTAAGGGGGGTAGACCCTATAAGGTAATGAAGACCAACTGCCAAAACAGTTGGTTGGGAGACACGAGACACGATTTAAGATAAGCACTAAAAATGATTTGATTAGTTAGCAGACCAGTGCCTTGAGAGATCGTTATTAAAATGATTACTTAACAGATGTTGCAGGAATGCGAATTGTA
Organism: Pinus taeda; assembly: GCA_000404065.3. Classification (NCBI taxonomy): domain Eukaryota; kingdom Viridiplantae; phylum Streptophyta; class Pinopsida; order Pinales; family Pinaceae; genus Pinus; species Pinus taeda. The sequence goes on from APFE030643400.1 coordinate 233,039, forward strand.
CACAGCGATCATTTAGCATTAAATAACTTTGAACAATGCAAGATATCCAGTAAAATCACAATGACCAAAACGACGTCCAGCAATTGAAGACCTCGAAAAGATAAATTGCTCAAAATCACCACAAGAATCGTAAGTTATTAACCAGATATCAATTTCGTGTCTCGACTTGAAAATTTTAGATCTCAGCATGAAAGATAATCACTGAAAACAACTGATTCTGGCAAAAATAATTTTCCAAATTTTTTTATTTTTTAAATTTATTTATTTATTTATTTTTTATTTTTTTTTTTTTTTTTTTTTTTGAAAATTAAAAGGAAAATTGATTGAATTTAGTCTAAAACTAAAAAAATAAAAAAAATAAAATCAAAACTTAAAATCTAAACTCTATTAATTTTTTATTGATTTTTTTTATATGATTTTTTCTTTTTTTCTTTTTATTTTTTTTTATCAGAAGGCTAAAAAAAAAAAAACATTTAAATCTACTATTAAACTAAACTAAAAAACATCAAAATCCTAAGCCTTTTTTTTATGCATTATTTAAATCAAACTAAAGAAAATAAAAATAAAAAAAATCTAACAATTTAATATAACATATATGTAACTAAACTAAAAAAACATAACCCAACTAAATCAACTAAGAAAAAAAAATTACTACGCTACTCATAGTTAATAAACCATCAACTCAAAAAAAATAAAATCGAACGTATTTTTCATTTAAACATGACCGAATTAAAAAAAAAAAAAAAAAAAAAAAAAAAAAATGAAAACCTGAACTATACCCCCACTGAGCGAAAACTAATGCGTACCTACGCTGATCGAATCGAACCCACGAGTATTTTGCAGGTGAAATGCGGATTTTTTATGGAGGGCAACGGTAAACGGAACAGGAGCTGCGACGGCAGAGAAAACACCCACGTTTTCTGAGATATAACGCAGCCAAAACCGATTTTTACCCACGAAAATTTTAAAACGGTGTTGTGTCTGGCCCGTGCTTCAAAATCTTCTGCGTGCAGGCGAAGTCCAGGAGGAATGTGCCAGTTTGGAAATCAATCTGAGACGGAGATAAATGATCATGAATGAGACCCAAACCAGTTATATAAAAAATCGATTTTCTGCTTGCTTTGATTATGTTTGCAGGGTCGCACAGCTCAGAAATCGATTGGGCTGATAAAACAAACCACGCATGGAACCAGACTTAACCCAATCAGGAAAAATCGATTTTCATTCTCCTTTGAAAACCCTTATGCTACGCCCGAAATCAGTGCATCGATGGATTTGTCTTACTCTTTTGCAGATTCACGTGGAGAAAATCAGGTTTCCTAACTGATGCCCAAGCTAACGCCAGATCTGGAGAAATCGACCCTCCCTTTTTTTTTTATATATATTTGGCTGACGTTTCTTGTTGCAGGTGATCAGAATGAGGCAGGGTGACTGCGTGCAGGTGAATGGGAGCCTGGGACGTCAACGATGCTGATGATTTGCTGCTGCAGGTTGTTTGCAGGTTGGAGGTCCAGGCGGATGATCGATAGCCGCTGAATTCCCACGTTGAGATTTTTTTTTGAAACCCAAAGCCACTATGTTTTTTTTTTGCAAGTCAACGTGCGTATGGAGATGATACTGCTCAGATTTGATTGATGAAACCCCAGAAATTTCTCGGCACCTGTAACCTGCAGGAGAAAGGAAAACCCAAATAAAATCTGTGTATGAATAAAAATAAAAATAAAAAACCCTAGATCCAAAAAAAGAAAATTTGAAACCCTAGAACAGTTAAATAATTTACAAAAATTTTGGCCTCTTAACAACCAGATTAGGCAGTAAGCACATAAATATTTTAAAGAAATAAAGATTTTCAGATTTTCACTGTGAAGAACTTCAGAAAAATCTCTCATGCAAAATAAAAATAAACTGAATGATAGACCCAGGATCAAATCAAACTGGGCTCAGCAAAAAATGCTTGCGGGAGTTGGCTGGTTCAGCCGAGAACTTCCCCGAAACGCCCACAAAATTCCTTCAGAAAATGTTTTCTGCACAGCTCAAAACAACCATCAATAAAGAGGGCACAAATGCTGCTAGATCTCAGGAAGTAATGGAGATACCTGCCAGTACTTTAGAAACCCTAACAGCACCCAAACCCTAGCACATGAACAAGATACCTGTGCTCACAATACTCTACAATAAGCTATTATTAACGGCTGAAAATAACATATGCAGAAAATTAAACAATCTCACAGCATTTCAAGAGAGTAACACCAGCAAGATATGGACCCCAAAGTCTTCTTTTATTAACCAAAAACAGATTTGCAAGAGAGCTTCTTCAATCTTAGACTTCACAGATCAGATGCTCTGAAATGACCACCTAAGACCCTATATAAAGGAAATGATCCCAACGGCTAGTTCGAGTGATCCATGTTGAAGCGATCTCGACCGTTGATGAAGATCAAGACATCTCTTAATCTCATCCGTCGATTTTATTTAAAAAGATATTTGGCATGCATTCACAAAAAATATTATTATTTTATTATTTAGGGTTTTTGCTTTATTTTATGA
>APFE030643400.1:235789-295665 GCA_000404065.3 Pinus taeda
GAAACATCACCTAGGACCTAGGACTTAGGACTCATGAGGGGATTTAAAACATTTTCGACCCTCAGGACACATTACATCATGACTTTTACAATTTACATCTTAAGGGAGAAAAACCCCTTTAACATAGACCCTCACAAATCACCCAGTTCTGCGACACAACTATAATCTAGCAGATCAACACACTAGGATTCTCCTAAAATTCAAATGACAAAATCTATCCCGGCTTTGGGGTCAGGTTTGAAGGAAAACTCTGCCGATCCGTGGATCGGTGAGACAAAAAACCTTCCGGGACATAGATTATCATAAGAAAGTTAGGTCCACCTAGGCAATTTACAACACGACTCATATCTGCTAGGATTATTTACAATTAATACATGCAGAATGGGTTTACAATTAGATTGATCAAGCCGCTGATGAATGCAGGATGGCACGGACACGCTGATCAGGTGCTGCCCCTTTTTGCGAAGAAAAAGGGGGTGTACTGCATGGGTAGTTGACCTGTAGAGGTCAACAAGCCAGTTTGGAGTCAGAAAGTCTTGACGTAGGAGTCCATTCGTTGATGCCTCTAAAACATCCAGCAACTGCACACCAACAGGAGAGGAACGGTTTGCAACAGAGTCTGCTCGATAGGAATGCTCTGGCCCAATGAGACTGACTCCAAGTATTTTGTGGTCTCTCACATGTATAAATGGCCGAGTCAATTTGCAACCAAGGGTGACAGCTGATCTTTTCTTCTAGATGTCTAAGTATGACTTTATTAGATAGCTCAGGCACATCCCATTTTTGTAATTTTACCCGAGTCAAGATGGGCCTATGTGCCTATGATTTGTCTCAGTTTTTCCAATCCTTTTGTATATTTTGAAGCTATGGTCAAGCAAAGGCTATGTAATCTTAAGACTTTGAATTTGTGTTACTGGTCTGGTTTCCCATCAGGCAGACCAATAACACAAAGCCACTCTCTATGTAATGTTTTCTTGAAGAAATGAAACAGTCGAATCTTCACACACAAAAAAACTCTTACCTTACACCACCAATCATGCACACTGTGAAATTTCCACTACCCAAAAGGTGTTATTAACCCAGTCAATTATTTTGATTACTTATACACCACAAATTAAATTTCCAGCTGAAAGTAATGATTAAAAAGCATAAACAACACCATTCACCAAATTAAAATGCAGTGAACACACGAGAAACCAATCACACAAATGACACAAATATTTTTGGACGAATGCACCTGGCAAAACCCCAAGATGGGGAAAAACAGTTTTCAAGATGAGGATTTTACTATTAAAACTTCAACAAATATGCTAATGAGAAATTACATTTACTGCTTGGCAAAATCAATCTTCACTCTAGATAATCAAATCGATTAGGAAAACCCACACAACCCTACTACAAATCGCTTGGCCTTTCCTAGCACTGGCACGGCCTTCTAGCAACTCATACTGCCCTTCCAGCAACTCGCATGGCCTCTAGCAACTCGTGCGGCTATCCAACAACTTGCATTGCCTTCTCTATAGAATATTTTAGCCAAGCTGCCAGCAAAACCTCACTCTGAAACTTAGAAGCTGGAAGTCTCTCGGATGAAGAATAACGCTGGATATCTCCTCAATTACTATCGCTGAAACCCTCCCAGTGTCTTACTTAAAACTCACCCAAATACATGTGCACTAATGTTGCCCATCGATTTCCCTTTATAATCTCTCATTCACAAATGAACAGCCAAGATTAGAAGTTATCTTGTCCTAATCAATGTCTAAGATCATCTTAGAAACTTTCAAGAAGCTTCTAAAGGAAAATCAACCTTATCTCAACTATTGCCAATTAATTAACCAATTTTCTTAAGTTTTAAGTTAGGAAATATTTAAAAATCATTATTTGACTTAATTAAGACATTTTCCCTAAGTGAAACTTGGGAAAAATTACATGGGCTTGGAGATAATTCATTTCTTTGTGTTCCTAGCCCCAGTGACACCTCTCAAGTCTAGAACACTTGTCTAAGCTACAATACTTCACACTCCCTCTTAGCGAGGAAGGTGTTCTCCACAACACTCAACTTGTCCCTAAAGAAAACAAACTTTCCTTTTATCAAGGCCTTCGCCAGAATGTCTGCCACCTGTTGATCTACAGGCACATACTATAGTCGAATTGATCCACGTTGTACACAATCTCTGATGAAATGGTATCGTGTGTCGATATATTTTGACCAATCATGAAATACTGGATTCTCAGATAGCTTGATGCAACTCTGATTGTCATAGTGAATGATGGTCAACTCTATCCCTTGATCAAACAGTGCCACTAGCAACTTTTGAAGCCATATGCCACCATGCTCGGTACCAAGTTGTTAAAATTGGCAACTAGGGCCAAACTCCATGTGGGTCATCTTATTTATGGCAGCTAATATTTTTCTTGGATCCCTCTCATTGGGAGGTGTAGGATTGATCTAAAGATCATCCGATTTCGATAAGTATTCATGGAGTTATGAATTTATTTGTGTTATAAGACAATTCGCCAAGGTTGGCCAGCAACCAAATAAACCCCACATGTGCTCAACGTTTTAGTATAAACGCAGATGACTTGATAGTCATTTCTCACACACTTCTATCTTGATTTCTCTCTCCACTTGTCTTGGGTTTTAGTCGAGAAGAAATCGAGTGGAAGCCCTAGAAGTTGGAGGAAGAGAGGTTGCCCTAGACGCAAACTAAAGGGTGCCCTAACGCAGACCTAAAAGCTGCCCTAAACACTTGTCTAATCTAGCCCTAAACGCTGATCTAATTTAGCCCTAACGCAGTCAAGTTTATGGTCTGCAGTGAGGGTTTGTTGTAGGTGACAGCGTGGTACGGGTTGTTCCAAGTGCATAATGTTGGGAAGATTAGGCCGAGGAATAGCTGTGTGGACAGCGGAGTCATAGCCGCAATATAAGGGGTCAAAGGAACAGCGTGGAGGCTGCCCTAGACAATGTAAAGGGGCTGAAGGGACAGCGTGACCTTAGCCGCAATATGAAGGAGATGAAGGGACAGCATGGCCTTAACCACAGTCAAACAAGGCCTAAATAAATAGCGTAGGTATGGAGGGTTATCCCCTTGGAGAACGGCAGTCTTTAGAAGGCTGCCTTGCTTATTTGTATGGAAGATAAGGGTTGTAGGGTGATGCCCTATCCAGTGAAACAGTGTAGTAGTGCAGCGTGGTGAAACAACACATGGGCATAGGTATGGAGGGTTATCCCCTTGGAGAACCACAGTCTTTAGAAGGCTGCTTTGCTGATTTGTATGGAAGATAAGGGTTGTAGGGTGATGCCCTATGCAGTGATGCAGTGTAGTAGTGCATAGTAGTGCAGCGTGGTGAAACAACACATGGCAACAAGGTTACATGGTGCTGCAAACTAGTGCAGCAAAGCAAATATACAGCTGGGCTACATGGTGTTGGCAAGATGCATGGACAGCAGGTTACATAGTGCTGCAAAGTCACATAGGACAGCAGCAAGGTATAGCAACTATGTTGGGACAACAGTACTAATAGGACAGCAAAGGACATAGTGCTGCTAAAATGCATGGGACAGCAAGGATATAGTGCTGCTAACATGCATGGGACAGCAAGGTGACATGGTGCTGCTAAGACACATGGACAGCAACCAGGTATGCTAAGACATATGGGACAGCTGCAAGGTATGGCAAGGCAAAGTGAGACAGCAGCTGTGACATGGCAGAAGGCACATGGTACATCAGCAAGCATGGACAGCATGGATAGCATTGGCAAGCATGGTGTTGCAAGCACATGAGATATGCAGTATGACAACATGGTTCAACCATGGCACATGGGACAGCAGTGCAGCATAAGGTGTAGCAGTCATGAGGCCCAGCATTGTGATGATGGGTGCAGCATGATGACGAGATGCAGCACAATGAAAGGTGAAGGAGTCACCTTGGAGAATCAGTTGAAGCAGCATATCTTCAACTGATCTCATGTATCATCTTCCTAGAGATGATCTCTACTCTTATCTAGAAAAGTCAAAGTGTTGACTTTTGTTGTAAATGTACTATCTCTCTCTCTCTCTCTGTTGAACTATTAAAGAACATAAAAGAAGAATTGATCAAGGGTTTCCCCACATTGGAGTTTGTCCCTGGCTAGCGCCACATCTTGTGTCCTCTTCTCTTGGCTTGTCTTCTGCGATTTATGTTTATGTTCTATCTGCAGTTTACTTTAATGCTGATGTGATTGCTAATCTGGAAAAGTTATTGAGCTAACTATGAAAATTGAAATATATTGCTCTAAGCATAGAACATACCTAAAATTAACACACAAGTACTCTGCTTCTGCAGAGCTTAATGCAATAGATCTATGCTTCATGTTGTACCAAGAAACCGTTGAGTTTCTAGTGCAATTAAGACTACTACAATTTTCAAACTGATAACTACTTCCGATGATACAATATTACTTCTTTAGAGCTTTCCAATCATCAATCATGAAAATTTTGAACCATTCACTTCTACAATAGAATAATAAAGATCACAGTAAACAACGAGACAAGAGACACCAAAGTTTAGGCCAGCGGCCAAGGCAAAACCCACAAGGGGAAAACCCAACAATCTTTCCTTATGAGAGAGAGTTCATTTCATCAATTGTACATTAGTCAACATATCCTTGATAATATCATATGGACAAAGATTTCATCTTCTTTTTTAGTCACAGATATAAGGAGCCATAGAACTTTGCTTTACCACAGAGATAAGTTCCATAAAGAAGCTCACATACAACAGAGAATAATGCCACAGGGAAGCTTGCATAGTACAAAGAGTACTACCATAGAGAAGCTTGCATATCATAAGAAACACTGGCACAATGAGGCTCGCATTCCACAGGAAACACTGTCACAAAGAGGCTCGCATACCACGGGAAACACTGTCACAGAGAGGCTCGCATACCACAAGAAACACTGCCACAAAGAGGCTCGTATTCCATACGAAACATTGTCACAGAGAGGCTTGCATACCTCAGAGAAGAGTCCCTCGGACTTGCTCGCATACCTCAAAGAAGAGTGCCTCAGACATGCTTGCATACCTCAGAGAAGAGTGCCTCGGACTTGCTCACATGCCTTAGAGAAGAGTGATCTGAAATCTACCTAGAAAGGGAACCAATGGGCTCAATATATAGTTGTTTGTCCATGCAAATAGTCACGTCTCTTGGGTAGGCCGACTTGATCAACTTAGGGGCCGACTTAAGTAATTTGGAGGCATAAATTCATATTCATTTTTTTTCTTTTTCTTTTCATGATGAAGATACTAACCATGGCTACCATATTTCCAATAGAGACAACCCCTGATCCCATGTTGAAGCAAAACCCTGAAGTGCTTTTCCAGTCCACTGCATTACCTACCCAGTCTGCATCAATGTAGTCAATCAACCTGACACCATCTCCCTAAGTATATTTCAACCCATGCTCAACTATATCATGTAGGTATCGTAGCACATGCTTTGTTGCTATCCAATGCACTCTCTTTGGTTCCACCGTGAACTGACTAAGAGAATTGACTACAAAGCAAATATATGACATTGTGTTGACCAGATACATAAGAGAGCCAATAAGTCGTCTCTATAGAGTGGGTACCACTGCCTTCTACTTTGATGCATCAATCTTCCTCCAATTAGTTACCATAGGTGTAGACATGGGTCTATAGTCCAAACTCCTAAATTTCCCCTTTTGTCTACCACACTTCTAGTCCTAGAAAAAAGCGCATCAGCCCCAAACCCTTCATCTTGAACTTTGTTGCTAAGTCCCCCTTACGGTCTTCTATGAGCCCTGGTGACCCAGTCAAAAATAAATCATCCACATACAAAACAAGGATGAGTGGTTCACCTCCAACCATAAGATAGTAGAGATTAGAATTTGTCTCACTCTTCACGAAGCCCATCGCCTACAAGTAGTTGTCAATATGCCCTGGGAGCTTGCTTGAGCCCATATAGTGCTCTCTTCAATCTACATACATGTGTTTCCCTGATGTATGCCTCAAACCCTTTTAGTTGTTCAATGCACACCTCCTCTTCTATGACTTCATTCAAAAACGTTGTCTTGACATCCATTGATGAATCTGCCATCTCGTCTGTACTGCAAGTGAGATCACACAGCCCTAATGGAAGTATACCTGGCTATGGGAGCAAGTGTCTCCTCATAATCGATTCCCTCTTTCTGAGAGAATCCCTTAGCCATGAACCTGGCTTTGAATTTTTCTATGTTGCCATTTGAAGCGTGCTTGGTTTTATAGATCCAACAAGAACCAACCATTGTCCTATCCAACGATCTACGCACCACCTCCCAAACACCGTTCTTCATGATGGAGTTGTACTCCTCCACCATAGCATCCTGCCAAACTTGTTGTTGTACAACCTCCTGATAATTGAAAGGCTCACTTTCAATGCACTGACTCATTAACACCATGTAACATTAATATCTCTCTAGTGGTCTTCAATCTCTGGTGCTCGATCTAGGAGCTCCCACAAACTCCTCAGCATCTCTCAATGTCTAAAGCACCCGGTCATTCCTCCTGCCAATTGAAGTCGGTGGAGCTTCATGCTCCTCATCATGTTGTTACTCCATATTCTACAAAATCTCCTCACACTTGTACTTGTGCCTATACTAGTCACTATACTTGTACTTGTGCCCTACGACTAGGATTGTTGTTCAACCCTTGGAGCTTTTGTCTGCTGACTTTAATCAGTTGTTGGAAACTCATGAGACCTCCTAAACACTTTCTACTCTTGAAACTTAACGTCTTGTCTCACAATGATCTCCCAATTCCCTGGAATATAGATCCTATATGCGTTGGATGTCTTGATGTAACCAACGAAATACCCTTTCTCTGCAATAGAATCTAGCTTGGTACGCTTCTAAGCAATATTGTTAACGTTTCCAAAAGAAAACTGTATATGAAATTTTTCTTGTCCAATGTTTCGAGTGGACACTACACCCATCATCGGGGACAAGCTTTCTGGACCCTGATGATGGGTGGAGTGCCCATCTGAAACGTTGGACATGAAAATTTTCACACACAGTCTTCTTTTGAAACTTCTAACAATATGAATAGTTGTGAAAGCCTACATTCTCTAATAAGCAATACTCCCAAAAATCCAGAAATGGCCGACTTCTAGATTCTTCCTCGAAAATGCTTCCTCAGGTGTCATCTTTCCCAACACCTTATGTGGGACCTTATACTAAATGTATATTGTTGAGCTACATACTTCTGCCCAAAGATATTTAGGCATACCTTGATCATATAGCATGCCCCTTGCTACTCTGACTATGGCTCTATTCTTGTGTTCTACAACCCCATCCTACTACGGATTGTATGGAGTTGTCCATTCTCTCCTGATTCCTTCCTTGCCACAAAACTCCTTGAAGGTTTTCTCAATATACACACCCCCATTGTTTGTTCGAAGTACCTTTATCTTCTTTCCTGTTGAGTTCTCCATAAGAACCTTAACTCTTAGAAGCAACTAAAGACTTCATCTTTTGTCTTCAAGAAGTATATCCATGTCTTCCTAAAGCAATCATCAATGAAGGTCACAAAATATCCATAACCTCTGAGAGATCGTGTCGACAATGGACCACAAATATCAGAATGTATCAACTCTAAAACACCCTTGTTTCTACTATCACTACTTGGAAATGTTGCTTTTGAGAATTTTCCAAGTACGCACCCTTTGCATGCATCATTGTGCTTTGTACTCACCTCTGGAATACCTATCACCGTTTCTTTGAGCAACTTAAGTGCTCCGTGATGGATACAACTCTCCCATATCTTTGCTAATATTGTTGTTAACCAATTGCCTTTGGAACTTCAAACAACAACTTCTACAACTTGTTGCTTCTAACCTTAATCTCCTTTGCTAACTTCCAATCCTGGCGTTTCAAGTACACCTTTTGTCCTCAAAAGAGTACATCATATCCCTTATCCTGAAGAATAGAAACTGAAATTAGATTCATACCCATACCTGACACGTACAACACATCTGTTATATGGATATTCTTGCCTGACTCCCTCTAAAATGTGATTGTCCCTCTCCCAACTAGAGTACCTTAGCCTTGTTTCCCATTTCTATCTAGAATCTCGTCTCCTTTGCTTTCTAGCTGGAGAAATACTCTCTAATTCTTGTCATATGACATGACACCCCAATATCGATGTACCAAACACATGTGGTAATCGAGCTAGATAAGCAAGCAATGAGACTGAGTTCTTCCTCAAATCTTGAAGATAGTTCAGCAATGTCTGTTGAAGTTGTTGCTTGTTGCTTCTTCTTTTCACTTTTCTTCCTATTAGTACATTGATTGACATAGTGTCCCTATTGATGACAGTCGAAACACTTGATTTTACTCATGTCTTTCTTCTTATTTTCTCCCTTGGGGTTAGACCCTTTGCTTGAGCCTTTCTTCGATTTTCCCTTTCCTGCAAGAGCAATGTTCTCCTCATCCTCACCCTTCTAGCCACTGTTGTTGCTTGCATTGACATAGCACTTCATAAGCTCTTCCTAAGTGAAATCACTCCAAGGAATAATCACTTGGACAAAGACATCCCATTGCTTTGAGAATGCATTCAACGCAGTTCTCACAAGCTCTTCATCTGCCACTTTTTCTCTGACAGCTGCTAACTCATCTCTGACTTGTCTAACCCTAGTAAGGTAGCTAACAATGCTTTCTCCCTTGTTCTGTTTGGTGCTTCATAGTTTCTCTTTGAGGATCAATTTCTTGTTCACAGTTGCACTCTAGAAAAGATTTAGGATGGCATCCCACATCTTACACGTATCCAACTCTGTAATATGAGGTACGACATGATCTTTGACCCCATCTTGGATAATACGCCTAGATTTGGCTCCTTGCGGTAGGTTGCTAATTGTGTTGGATCTATCGGTACAGCAACATTAAACGTTGCATATTCCTTCAATCCATGCTCCTCCAACAACAAAGTACCCTAGATTTCCAGATACCAAATGTTGATGCACCATCAATTCTATCTTGATCCCTCAAACCAACTGAAACCATTTCTGAAACCCCAGAACAATAAACCCTAATAGATCTGAAGAAAATCGACCTGTGTGATGAAACCCTTGATTTCTCTTTCAAAACCCTAGTGCTCAAATAAAGAAAAACCCTAGCTTTGTAGCAGTTCTAATACCATGTGAAATTTCCACTACTCAAAAGGTGTTATTAACCCAGTAAATTATTTTGATTACTTATACACAACAAATTAGATTTTCAGCTGAAAGTAATGAATAAAAAACAAGAACAACATCATTCACCAAATTAAAATACAACAGAACATATGAGAAACCAATCACACAAATGACAAATATTTTAGGACAAATGTCCCTAGAAAAACCCCATGATGGGAAAAAACAGTTTTCAAGATGAGGGTTTTATTATTAAATCTTCAACAAATCTGCTAATGAGAAATTACATTTACTGCTTGCTTCACACTAGCAAATCAATCTTCACTTCAACTGATCAAATCGACTAGGAAAACCCACACAGCCTTCCTTCTGCAAATCACTCAGCCTTCCCTAGCACTCACACGGCCTTCAGGCAACTCACACAGCTCTTTTGGTAATTCACACTACCCTTTCGGCAACATGAATAGCCTCTAGCAACTCGTGCGGCTCTCTGACAACTTGCATTGGCAACTCATACAGCCTTATAGATGTATTTTCTGCTTTTTAAAAGAAATGTTAAAGGGGACCGTTTGGTCCACCAGGTTGGCATGATGTAATCATTGTAACTGACAGTCCCGTTGATCTATTATGGTCATTTGTTGGACATTAATAAAATTATCCTTAACCTTATTATCTGCAGAATAATTCAGCCAACAAAACCTCCCTTTAAAACTCAGAAGCTGGAAGTCTCTCAAATGAAGAAGAAACCCGGAAATCTCCTTCTCAATTACCCAAAAGGTGCTATTAACCCAATAAATTGTTTTGATTACATATATAGAGCAAAATTAAATTTTCAGTTGAAAGTAATGAATAAAAAACATGAACAATACCATTCACCAAATTAAAATGCAGAGGAACATACGAAAAACCAATCACACAAATGACACAAATATTTTTGGACAAGTGTCCTTGGAAAAACCCCAAGATGGGGAACACCAGTTTTCAACATGAGAACTTTATTATTAAATCTTCAGCAAATCTGCTAATTAGAAATTATATTCACTGCTTGCCTCACACTGGCAAATCGATCTTCACTCCGGCTGATCAAATCAACTAGGAAAACCCACACAACCCTCCTGCAAATCGTTCAGCCTTTCTTGGCACTCGCACAGCCTTCTGGCAACTCGTATTGCTCTTCTGGCAATTTGCATTGCCCTTCCGGCAACTCGCACGGCCTCTGGCAACTCACGCGGCCCTCCGGCAACTCGCACGGCCTCTGGCAACTCACGCGGCCTTCTTTGTAGAATTCGGCCAGCAAAACCTCCCTCTAAAACTCAGAAGCTGGAAGTCTCTCAAATGAAGAATAAACCCAGAAATCTCCTTCTCAATTATTGTTGTTGAAACCCTACTAGTGTCTTACTCAAAACTCACCCAACTCGATGTGATCCAAGGTTGCCCATCAGTTTCCCTTTATAATCTCTCATTCACAAATAAAAGGCCGAGATTAGAAGTTAGATTGTCCCAATCAATAGTTAAAACTTAAGATCATCTAAGAAACTTTCAAGAAGCTTCTAGAGGAAAATCGACCTTATCCCAACTAATGCCAATTAATTAACCAGTTTTCGTAAGTTTTAAATCAGGAAATCTTTAAAAAATCATTCATTGACTTAATTAAGACATTTTCCCTAGGTGAAACTTAGGGAAAATTACATGGGCTTGGAGATAATTCATTCCTCTGTGTTCCTAGTTCCTACTACCTAGCCTCAGTGACACCACTCAAGGCTAGAACACATGTCCGAGCTACAATATTTAACACACACTACACATTGTTAAACACAAACTGGCCCAGTTTTTTGTCACCTCAACACTGCCTCAATAAGCAAAGCATGGACTCTGACTATTGCAAAACCAATATTTGTTCAAGCATGCCAGAAAGTATCTACATATTTTAATTCACTAAAGTTGATCATAAAATAGTGACCTAGCAAAAAATTCAAATTGGATATAACCACCTTTGAAATTCAAGTTTACCATTTCTGTCAACCTCTAAAGGGGCTGCTTCACTGGCCATCATTTTGGACTGTAGGGAGATGACATAGGCACAAAGCATGTATCCCCTAACATTCAAGAACCCTCAGAAGAAAAGCCCACATTGAACTCAGGCTTTATAGAGAGGCTGAACAGAGTCCAAACCCAAATCGTCACAAATATGTTTGATGTTCTGCAAATTAAGAACTCACTCTGCTGCAGCTCTTTTAAGTAAGGTATTCTAGCATTTTATAGCCCCAGAATTGCTTATTATTCCATTAGAACAGCCACAGAAGGTAGACATGTACTCTGATACATTACCCAAAACCTTACAATTATCCCTTGTAATAATTTTACTTGAAATTAAGTATTCTTTGTTTTTTCAACTTCAGCAGCAACATCAATTCATTTCTGTCAAGTTTACCATACTCGTGAATAGTCATATGTTTTGGTTGAAACATCTCTATTGCATGCAACATCAGAACCATGAAGCTTTACTCCTCCCAATGTCCTTATATATGTGTATAGTGTTGTTTGATTTGCCTTGATCTACTTAGTTATTGTGTTCAATGTGTTCAATTTTGGAATTGCTTCATTATTTTCTCCTGTTTCTTCAAGAAGTGTTGGGCAGTTCTTGTATCTATCCTTTCTTTTGTACGCTTTGAGAGTTCCATGTAGGAGTAGAAGGCTTGCAAGAAACAAAGACTACCACTAGTTCATATACAAAATCTATATAGGACTAGGTATCCTTGAACAGCAAAAAAAAGGTTTTAGCTAAATGCTGCAGGTTAGTATGAAGTGAAGCATATGTTTGGTTGAAAAGCCTATTGTATGTGACATTAGAAACATGAAGCTTTACTCCTCCCAATGTCATTCCATATGTGAATAACGTTGTTTGATTTGCCTTTAACTATTTCTTTATCGTGTCTAATTTTAAATTGCTTTATTATTTTTCCTCTTTTTTAAAAACAGTAAATTTCTATGTTTTCCTTGTTTCCAAGTAGAGATTGGAAGGCTTACAGGGAACAAAGATTGCCACTAGTCCATACAAGAAAATCTAATAGGGCTAGGTGTCCTTGAACAGAAAAAATAAGGTACATGCTGCAGGTTCATATGAAATTCAAAGACATCAAAAGCAGTTAAGAACAGAATGACACTGAAAACGTAATAAATGCTTGAAAGATCATACAAACCTGTTGGCGAACTGCTGCCAATATTTGTGCATCAACATGTCGAATCTCACTTCGGATCTTTTGCATCATAGGCTCTACACCCGATAAAGATGCTTCTGTAGGTTACAAGGCAACAACTTTAGAGACAAGTTTTTGAAACAGCTCTATCACAATCACAAGAAACCACATTTTGGTATTATGTATTTAGATATCCATGCCATGTCAACTTTCACAAATGGCCAATAACAATCTTTTGACTACTCACACAGGAGATCTACTGAAAGAAATTGACTCTCCTGATTGTTTTTTGATTAAGAACTTAAACAACAACAAAATAATGGACAAGGTCCTCCTATGACTTTAACAAATCTGTGAAAAGTGTTAAGACATTTAATCCCTCAAAATCATGTGATGCTACCTCTCAGCTCTCTATCTATCACAATAGGGTTTTGAGATATTTGTCTGTCACAGTCCAAACAACCAGCAAGAGCAAGAGCTCCAATGATTTTGCCATTCTTGTCTTTTAGTTGCAGATCCTTCGATAATGATATGAGCAATTATTTACGTCTTTGACAGATATGATGATAATCAATGAGATCTCATATGTATAGCTATTTTTGAGTTCTTACATACTAAGTTTGTTTATGTTATTACAGGTAACTAGAGATTTGATAAGGCCTATAACATAATAGGAGTTAATTGACAGCTACAATTTTAACTATATGCATTAAATCTTTATATCTATAAAGTTCTTATTTCTTTATATGTATCTTTCTCTTTCATATTCAACCAGAAGTAAAATAGGGTTTGAGCTAGTAGGGCTTAATCAATTAAAGTGTGTAACCCCCCCCTCTCAAAGACTCTGTTACTAAAATATATCATATGGAATTGCAGAATATATGGGTGAATGCCATCTTCCAGTTTTAAAACTAACTTTTACTCCCTGTAGTGTGGATGGGATGGTGATGTTCACATTGGTGAAGGACACATTCACTTTTTGACTATCCAGCCATGGTGATAGCTGCAGCATTCAAGGCTTCCCCCTTAAGCCATCACCTGTTCCTCTGATATTATTAGCTACCACATGCATGAACATGTACACATGCACATGTTCTTATGCTAATTGCTGTCTGTGATTTTCTGCTCTATCTCCTGTCATTTTCTGTTATGTGGATTCTTTTTGGAGGGCCATTGCACAATGCATCCACCTTTAACATCAGCATCATTACAAAGTTCAAACTTTTCAAACTAACATCGTGAAGCCATTAGAGTTTACCTGTTTATAAGAAATTGTTGTGCAAAAGCAGCAGAAGAGTACAAGGAATAGGAACTAATGTTCTTGCCAGTACTATCTTGCATAAAAATACAAAGTGGGAAGAGATTAGGAATGGTAAAGTATATCGTCTCCATATTAAAGTTCAGTGGGCACTCTTGAGTTGCTGTATTAAAAATCCATTATATCAATATGACTACAAATGCAAAAAATAAAGACCAAAAGAAAAATACCAAGGCTTTATGCAAGTCTAAATTAAAGGTATTATTGACCTCATTTCTGAGACCATGTGATGACCATTGTTCAAGAGTTTATGCAGCTCAAGGCATCAGCAATCAGTGAAAGCAGCTGTGAATGTCATCTTAACTTCTGCTTTTGATTTTGAGCCTGTCCACCAAGTCCACCAATCGAGTATTTGCTACAAACTTGGAAGTTCTCAGACATGAAATTGTATACTATTTGAAAATAATGGACTACATTCAAATATATTTATGCAAAATAAGTCGAATCCCAATAGCAAGCTGAAGCCAGAGTTGCAGTAAAGGCACGAATCTGAAAATATTTTGATTGGATGGTGAGGATCATCACACTTCGGAATTTTGAGGGCAGGATTGACATTAAAGACTGACTACTGTGAAGCTGTATCTTACCTAGAAAATAACTCTTATTCCAAATATAATACCATCGTTTTATTAAAATGCAATATTTGGTTTCCAATTTCCTTCTATGCTCTCAAAATACATCAATCACTAATAAACACTTCAAAAGAAAATCTTTGTAAAATTGAAAACCAAAAAGTGGCTACTTTTATATTAGGGTCTATTTTCCAAACTAAAAAACAACCATAAAACCTGCTTCACGGTAATCATTAGGGTTTATGTTGGCTAATATAATGAATTCGAGGCATACATGCACGAAGAGTTTACTCATTCTGGAAGTTGTCTTTTATTCTCATTAGGAAACCATGCTGCCAGGCCATATGATATAAATTATAATGTTCCTCTGATATCCATATCAGATACTTATAAATTATAACCCAATGGTAGACATAAAGGATGAGTTATAATGCATCATGCACGGATGTGTAAGATTGTTTCCGTAAGTTATTGTGGAGTTTCCCATGGGAGTGTGGTCTAGCAGCAAGCAGTGAAGCAATCAAGCTTGTATTAACATGGAGACCCAGGTTCAAAACACCCAAGTGAGTGCAGATGAGGCCAGGTGCAAATCCTAGGTGACTTTGACAGCATAAATATGCCCCTCACAGCACAGCAGTTTAGCCAAAGAGATTCTATAATATGTATTTCTCAAAAAACAAAAAATATTGTGGAGTTGCTATGGGATGGCTCAAGGAACATATATGAGGAGTCCATTTCTTAAGTCTTTCTGTTGTTACTATGAAATGGATTAAGGAACATAAATGAGAAATGCATGCAGACAAATCAATATAAGGAGAAAAGCACACAACCTCGTCAACAGAGGCAATACAGTGCACTTAAAGGTAGGTAGCAGAGACATTAGGACTTAAAGAGGCAATTGAGGCAGCTGAACAAAGCCCAAAATTTGTGGGGTTATCCTACAGTATCTATCTCTCATCTCATCTCCTTATGATTACATAAATTGTTTAAGAAAGAATTGAATTTTCAGTCCATAGAATAAGCAGTGACGTCTTTCAATAGCATAGCTATAGCCTGCAGCACAAGTGCGATGATTTGCTATCCAACTCAAGGATGTCTAAAACATTTGAAGATTTACATCCTGTATCAAAGCTTTACCATCAATTTTTTTCTAACAGAGTACTGGACTTTCAAACAAAAGTGAGACAGTAACACGCACACTAAAGAAGCTGATGTAAAAACATAATTGAAAGTGAAAAAAAACAGAAGTCTGTAGATTAGGAACCATAGGACAAAACAAGATAATATGGGGTAAGTTGAGATATACAGTTATCAAGAATACAATTATACAAGCTATGCAAAAACCAGACAAATTAGGGGAAAGTGAAGAGTGAGTAGATAACTAGCACAGAAAGATGAGAAACTGACCCGTGGGAAACATTTGATTGATATACTCCAAAGTATTAGATTTATCCATTGTTGACATTATTGCACTTCCCGCTTAAAATTCTTAATCTAGCAAGCTGTCAAAGACAAGTCAAAGATATTAGAAGCTCACAACTACGTTCTCTAGAAACATAAAACAAACTGATAAATGTCCATAGTCATCATAGTCTTCTTTATCCACATTGTCGAGGACTTGTAAATTGAAAATAGTCTAACAAAATTTTGGAAAAACTGTACAAAATTAATAAATGCTCAAATGTATAACATATAGTAGTTAGGTTCCTATGGTGTAGGAGAGGGAGCTCAGCTTCCGTATTGGAGTAACAGGGTCACCTACAACAAAATTATGCAGCTAGTCCCCCCGAGAGCTAACTGTAATAAAAATAAGAGTAGATGGAAACAGAAGCACTTTCTTAACATGTAGACTCAGCCTAGAATCCCTAAGAACCTGCCTCATTATCTCAGAGTATCCGCTGATATGTAAAGGAAGCAGGTGGCCCAGGAAAAACGGAATTGTTTTCTAAGAGGAAATTGCTAAATATGATTAGGAACTCTGGCAAACCCAATCTTATCAGTATAAAACAAAAGCGCATCCGTTCTCCTCCTTTCTGATGTTTTACTGCTTGACAATAGACGAATAAGTTAAACGCAGTGCTTGCAGAACCTCTCACTTAAATGGAAGAGGGTAATTATTTTGTTGAAGTGACTTGACTCCAGGCCCTGAAGGCTGATGGTATCCCAGCAGAATATTTCGAACAAACTCTAAAATCAACCATCTCCTCTTCTGGCGTACATTGTTCAGAAGGTTCCTAAGACTTAAAGGGAGCACCCAACAATCAGTGCAATTTCTAGTTTTACCCTGGCAAACACTAAGGACCATGTTGTTATATATCGCATCTTATACCCATCAGCGACCCCAAAAGACCACCAGAGAACAAGCCTCTAATAAAATCAACAAATTGGAGATCCATCTTGCTCTGCAATTTTGACCATAAAGTAATAACCAAAGCACCAGATGATAGATTGAGGACATTTATGGGTTTTAGTTCCTAATTGTCAAACAAATCCAATGTTTCTGCCAAACTATAGTGAGACTTCCTTACAGCAATATTAAAGAAGAGAAGTGTTGCCTGACAATCTCTACTGGACTGTGAGAATCTTCAGAACAACTAACGTTTCGTTTCCTCTAAACGGGACGCCAACCAGGATGTCTAATTGTAGTAGATCTACCTGATCTGCAAAGACAATTGGATGCCCTCTCCGCTCAGCGCTTGAACGTCGATCTAGCTATTGAGAAACATTTCTGTAAAATTGAGATCGAACTGGTTCAAATCAGATCAGTGGGTGCTGCCATCTCTTTCAATACAGCGACGGTTATGATAAGCCAAAGTAGTAGTCCGCAGGCGGGTCCTGGCCCCTTTGTCAAGTCTCGGAATGTTGTCAAGTCTGTTGTGTTCTGTATGGTGTTTTAAATACTGGGGTGTGGTTCTTCCAGTTGCGTCCTTGTTGTATTCATGTTCCTTCCTATATGTAATGTGGAAAGGAGTTGGGAGTGCTTTCGTTCTGACCAGCGCCGGGTCTGAATATGTCAAGTAAACCTTGCTATGTTGCAACTTCCATGAAAATAAAAAATTAAGGTTTCAAGTCCCGCAAAAATAGAAACACGACGGGTTTTTGGTATCGACAAAATGAAATCAAATGAAACACGACGGGTTTTTGGTATCGACAAAATGAAATCAAATGAAATGATATTTTAATGTTTATACAATTAAAAATAGTCTATCAGAGGATTAGTTCTTTGTTTTTTGCTTTTTGCAATTCAATCATTTTTCAGATTCAAATTGATGATGGGCTGGTCTAACCTTCCAACAATCCCCTTGCTAAAAAGACAATGCCAAGAAACTAATGCTAACATGTTCTCATTCCAAAATTCCACACCCGCAAATGTGCAAAATGTACACACCCGTTCTTCCCAAGCTTCTTTAGGCCTTTTCCACCGTCTTGTTTCACACCAAAGTTGATGTGGCTTGGTCCTTAATTGAGCAATAAGAATATTTGCCCTCCACAAAATGCTAGCTCCAATGAACTCTTTTTATTGTAGATCACACCTCGGGTTGAATTCCTCAATGTAATATTTCTTCTTTCTACCCAACTCCTTTCTCCATACCTTTTTACGAAACTTCTCCATAACAAAATCCTTTAGCTCCTTGCTATTTGTAGGACAGGCATTGAAGTAAATATTCCATTTTTGCATCCATGTGTAGTTGAGTTTCATCCATGTTTTATGGCTAGGTTTATATGTAAAATGACTTTTTATTAGTAAGTTTTTTATATTATGGATTTTTATTTTTATTTTATGTTAGCTTATTAATTAATATTGTATACTTTGTTTATATCTTGTAATTAGGTGGAATCTAAGCCACCCACGAGGGTTTAGCATAACAATTTGGTGTCCTATACCGTGAGGTATAGGGACGTCTCGACCTTGGTTCGAATTTTTCTCTAGCTCGGAAATTGTGTTTATGGGGTGTTGTAGTTATTCAACGGTTATTGAAGCAATAGTCAAGCTCGATTTTTGGTGGCATCGCGATTAGGCCTTTTCAGTGACTGATTCAGTTGCATTAAAAAAAAGGTGAAGTCTAGGTTAGGGCTAGCCTATCTATTGGATGGAAAAACTACCTACTCGCTATCACCGGGATTATCTTGGACACCCAATGAGATAGTTTAATTCCTCTAAAAATGGCTTCCATCCTCAAGCCCTCCCCATGAAATTTGAACCTAGTGGAGATTAAATCTCACTCAAACCAACTAGTCTACACCTTATAGATATGGTACATTACATATATTACTATATAGATTGTATAGTACAATTTTTTTTCTTAGTGTAATGATACAAATGTTAAAATTTTAGAATTTAAAACTTGAAACGGACTTTATTGTGAGGTTTTGAGAATTAACATTAATTTTAAAAAATAGAAATTTGTTACAATAAATGCCTCTTCCTAGGTAAAAAGGGAAGGTAGTATATTGAAGTACCACTTAGCTTCAGGATTATCAAAATATGAGGATTTGTTTTCGCTACAGAGAAATATCATGCAATGTATGGGTGAAGTTGTGTTTTTTCTATTATAGAGTTGCATGATCCAAGCTACAAATTGGTAGTCTCTCCATGTGCATCGCAAGACAAAGATTCGCAGTGACATGTTGGACCTAGTTGTATGATTAGTTTATCATCGCCATGTTGACGCAGCATTGTTATACACCTTGGAAGCTTTGTACTGTGTGGGAATAAAGAGAGCACAATGTCACACTACAATCAATATTGTTTTATATCCACTATTTGTTTCCCTTTTCTAGGAAAATGATTTATTTTTTTTACAATGGCTAATAAAGTTTCTTAAACTAAATAGAAGGATTACGACATTAAATTATACACTTAATCAAATGTTGTATTATATATGTCAAATATTTTATGCTTCAAAAGTCATTGAAAGACCTCAAGTGCAAGTTTCTAGCTATTTTTGGAGTCAAAGCAACAAAAAAATTTGAGCCATTAACTCAATTCATGAAGCAACTATCTATGCATGTTATTTTTTAATATAGCTCGAGTATAAGAGATTTTATATTTATTCATGATGTTAACTGAGAATTAAAAATTTGTGAATGTTTTGTCCCTCAAAGAGAACAACTTAAAAAACAAAACAAAACAAAAAACAAAAAAAACTCATACATGTTTGGATCTCCTTGCTTTTATTTGTTGACAATGTGATCCCCTTTACCTCCTATAACAGCCCTCGTGAAAATTTCACGTAATAAAAGTTAATAAAGGCAAAATAATAACCACGGAATTATGGGACACTTATTCCAAGTTGAATGTTGGGCAAAACATCCTAGTGTGGGTATTCATTTGGTTTATTATGGCTAAGGAAATTGGCACAGGCAATAGCTAAGGCTTTGGAAAGGCAAAATGACATTTTTGACACATTTATTTATGAAAATAGTGGAAATTAGTAGAAAAGGAAGGTGAAAGGTCACGGGTTGCATGTGAGGAGGAAAATGAAAGGAAATAATGGAAAATGAAGAAAATAGAGACCTAATTGATAAAAAGGCTTCTAAGGATCAGTTGGTACCTTCTTGTTAGTTCAGTTTTGGAGCTCTCTCATTATTCTCTCTCTCTCTCTCTCTCACTCTTGGACACTTAGAGTTTTCTTGGAGCACTTTGGCATTGGATCAAGAAAGGCAAAGAAGGCAAGATGAAGGAAGGAGCAAGCAAGGAAGAGCAGGATCAAGTAGCTACAACAAGATTCCTTACAAGTATCAATTTGCATGTGTGTTTTCCTTGCTAGATTTTGCATGCATGGTATTGCATGTGGTTCTTTGTTGTTATCGCATGGGTTTTTCCAAGTGTGATAGTGTTTTCAGCCTCGCCTTGCTATTTTTGGATAGCCATGGTGTGATGGGGTTCTCATGTTTTGGTTGAGCTGGATTGCCGGATGGATTCGAAGCTGAGTGAGTTAGATCTCTGAATAAAAGAACACATAGCCTAGTAACCCCTGAGCAAGACTGTGGGTTGCAGTAAATCCAGATTTTGTGTTGCCTTGGTGGGCCTAGGAAGCCTTAATCGGTGAATGGTGGGATATACGGTAAAGCCTATAGGTGGGTGCTCTCCATCAGGTCTAATAATCCTGGAATGGGATGTACAGTAAAGCTTGGAGAGTGGAGTCTCAGTTTAGGGCCTAGTGATCCAGTGTGGATTTTGGTAAAGCCTAAGTGACTAGGAGACAGGAAAATTCCTCACAATGTAGGTGGAGAAATTTGGTGGCATCCATGCTTGTTTTGGCCTAGTGATCTGGTGGAGATCATGGTAAAGCCTGTTATTACATGTTTATTGTTTTGGCCTAGAGATCTGGTGTGGATTATGGTAAAGCCTGGTTTCTATTGATGAGGGTGAAGTGGTTTAGCCTCGGGATGCCCTAGTTGGTTCTTTTGGTTTGAGTCCCACATTCATGCTTGGAATATGGCATGGGGGTGATTGGTTGAAGAGAGATTTGGCTCGGTCAATCTATGGTCAGGTGGAACGTGGTAGTCCCATACTAGGTTGGCTTTTGCATTCATTAATAAGAGGTTATTTCCTTGGTATTTTATGTGTAAATGTATTGGTTTATATGTGGATCATATGGCTGATGTATTCTTGATATTTCTATTGCCATTATGTTGGTTATGAGCATGTATTATGACAATGATGATGTATGGATCTCCTCATGTTTTGATTTGTAAATGAATGAACAATGTATCTATGACTTAATAGATGATAATGCAGCTAATGATGTAAGGGAACAATGTTTCTTAATGATTCTTAGATAAGTATGAGACCCCTATGATGTAAGGGACAATGCTTCTTAGCGATTCTCAAATAAGTATGAGACCCCTATGCTGAAATTTGTTGTTTAAGCTTTTAGATTACATGTTTGTGACATGTTTGACAAAATGTTTGTCATGGCTAGTAGGGGTCCAGTCTAGACCTTGTCAATGTTTTTGCAAATGTATCAATGTTTTGTTGTGTAAATTCATTTTTGAACTTGTCATTGAGTTCTGGGCGGTGACCTAGGCTCTGGGCCTGAAAAGGTGCACAAATCCCAGATTCGCAGGCACAGGACTGGGGAGAAAAGTCCTTGAACGCTCGCTTTCCCTTTTTGTGGGAGCGTCTAGAGCCTCCTGGATGCATGTTGGTCCATATCAAGGAAGCATCCATGGATTTGATGCACTAAAACTTTAGTTGGTCTTAGGGGTTGGTTACCTAAGTGGTTGGGATGGCTCCTGGGAGTTCTGTTGCTGATGTGGAAGGTCTATGTGGTGTGTTTCTATTGATTCCACTTCCTTAAGGTCACCTAGGAGGTTTAATCCCATTATAGTGGCTTCTCGTCACATATTTACCCTGGTTGGTTGATTACTTGGGTAGATGTGGGATGAGGGTGTCACACTCCTCTTCGACAAAAATACATTTTTTGTCCAATGTTTGTGATCTTAGACTATTGGTGGTTAATCTTAGTAAAACCAATGCCATGGTTTTGGATGCATCTAATAACACTTTATCTAACCACCACTTACACTTCATAGAGAGTGAGATTGAGTTACTATGATTTACACATATATGGGGCTACAATATTTAGACCCTCAATTTAGTTTAATGCATCCATTCTAGCTTTAGCTTGACAAGGGATATTGTCACATCCTTTGCTCAATATTTAGGGTTGGTGACAACACTTTCACGACATTTCATTCAAGATACACCTCTCGAAAATATTCACCAAACATATTGTTCTTTACAATTCCAAGACTTATATACCCAACCTATTGATATAGATATGTTGACATTGGCATGCACATCACTTTATTTATAGTTATGTTGATGGGCATTATATTATGAGTTTCTTGTTGGTGACATTGTTGAGATTCATCGTCCTCAACAGGTGTCGTGAATCTCAACAATGTCGCCCCCCATTACTTCTTCCCAATTTTGGAGTCATAACCAGTACTACAGATACACCCACAATTTGCCATTTGCTTTGCTTTATCTGTGAGGACCTGGAGGGCTTGTTTCACAATTTCAATTGATATGTCTTCAGAGTTGTAGTTTTTAATGGGAAGAGCAATGCCCAACCACCTGTACGATCCTTTTAGGCGATGGAATATTCTGTCGGCCTGTTTATTCACGAAAGCAACTTTGTGTCGAATTTTCCACAAGCTCCATGATTTCCCATGCTTCGAAGCAGGCCTTTATACAGTCATCGATAGCAGGCATCTCGTCATATGCTTGATAGAAGCCAGACAATTCAATGATAATAGTGAGTCACGAGACTGCAATCATCTTTGCAGAGCTCTTCCCCACATTAAAATCCCTTTCGACCCATAGTTTTCTCCCAAATGAAATTGCAAATGGATCTGCAAACCTCGAGTCCTGGGTGGTTTCTATTTCAAGAAAGGAAACCAGTGCCTTACAATTCTTACCACTGAATTCCCCCTCTTTCAGTCATGCCTTCATCTTTTGGATGGGTTTTCGATTTGCTATCCACCCTCCTACTAGATTTTCCCCCAGCATGTGCATCGAATCCTCCAAGTATTTCACAAACTCTTTAGGAATTGTGAGCCCTCCTACTTGATTGTTGTTGTACAAATTATAGAGCACTGCAAACTCATGAGAAGCCTTCGCATATAGTGATTGGAGAAAATAATCCATGAAATCAACCAACAAGTTTTTCTCATTAGAACAAGAATAACTTGCAAATACAGAAAGGATGCAGAAGCTTGTACACCCTCAATTTATGCATAAATATGAACAAATTCTAATTCAAAAAACTCAACCTCTTGACTGAATTTATGTCGCATTGTATGAATTTTTCTTGCAGCTCCAACATAGCTCTTTTCCATAAATCCTCCACATGAAAATATGCCATGAGACATGACCTCTTCTTATCCATACATCTCAGGTAGTATACAATGGTTGTGATTCATCTCCAACAAATAATCACCTACCCAAATAAAATAAAAGTCCATTATAGGACCAAAGAAATTAGTCGTGCAAAAAAATGAAATAGCTCTCCATGAGCAGAGTTCTTTTACTAGTGTCAAGCTCGTTCAAAAATGAAACAAGGTGTCATGAGCATGGTTCTTTTCCTGTGTCAAGCTCGTTAAAAAATGAAACAAATCCCCTTCTAATTTGAGTCTTTGATTAGATATCGTAAGATCCCAATCGAGTCTTTCACTTGATCTCATAAGTGAACCTTCATTCCATCCACTTGTTAGTAACCAATAGTCTACTTAGGTGAATGAAATGAAGCTTGGGGGCATGTACCTCGAATTGAGTCATTAGGTTGGGGGCATGCAAACTTATCTCAAGTATAGTTTATCTTTGTTTCAAGCTTGTGTAAAAATGAAACCAAACCCAAGCATAGTTTGTTTCCGTTTCAAGCTTGTGTAAAAATGAAACCAAATCCAAGCATAGTTTTTCCCATGTTTCAAGCTTGTGAAAAAATGAAACCATCTTCAAGTATACTCAAGCATAGTTTCTTATGTTTCAAGCATGTGTAAAAATGAAACCATTCCCACTTTACATCTTGTGATTCCCGTTTTTATCAGTCGATTTTTGCCAGATGAGCCTTGGTTTGTCCATTCCATCGCCACCATGTCTTTGGCAGATCATTTGCTTTCACTTTGTTGTTTTACCTTTGCCTGAGGAACATCTGCAATGAGTGGTCTTATTAGCCAGCTTCTTGACCTTTACATGTTTTGAGCAGTTCCATCATGACTGGAACTAGTTGCTATCCTTTTATACCACTCATTCTTCCAAGCAAAGTAATCTTTCAGCTCTTTTTTGACTCTCAAAATATGAAAATATTGTTGAGCACTTGTCTTTTTGAACTCGTTAAAGTAAATGAAATGACGTTTACTCAATATAAGTTTAACCCTTTTCCGGACTGAGATAGATTATTGTACGAAAAAGGAATACCTTAGTTGGACATGGATAAGAGGTCCTCTTAGATATTGTTTTCTACCTTTTTGGATTCAAGAGATGATTTTGGAGTTTTCTTTTCCACTTCCTTTTCAAACTCTCTAAACATGAAATAGATGCCGAGTTTCCCCTCTGTTGGACTCGTAAAACATAAACGATGCAGGACTTGTCCCCATGACAAGACCAAGTTTCTCCTTCCTAGGAATCGTTAAACTTACTAGGATGGATTCATCTGAATGATGAATTTATATGGCAAGCATATATTATCCCCTTCAAGCTCGTGATAAAAAAAATAATGGGGTTGTCACTAGAAATGGTGGGGGGAAAGTGAAAGTGATCATCTCTTTTATTTTGTAAAAGCAGCATGTCGCTTTTGAACATGACACTCATCTGTTGCTCGTATCAGGTTTGGGACATCCTCACTTAGTCACTTACCTTCCTGGGGTTGGGAAATCCATTTTGTCACTCATGTGATTATACCACTTTATCACCATGACCTTTCATCCTATTTTGAGTCAAATGTTGCCAAACCCCGGAATCGTGTCACCAATATGTTCAAGAGAAGTCCCATTTGCAGTTTTTTACCACTTATACATTTATTTTACCCTCTCTACAACAATCCTGAATCACTCATATCATTTTGAGATATCCTATGTTTCGTGTCGATGATGTGGGAAATATTATGGCCCTTCTTCGACAAATCACTTCCTGTTGACTTCAGCTTATTATCCAGGAAGTTGATTTAGAAACACCCTTTCAGTACCTTGGAGCTTGCATGCCTCAATGGCAAGTTCTTCACATTCAAGGATAGGTTCACATCATTGGCCTTCAATCGAATGATTATACCGGTGTTTGACTTCAGTTTCATTATTTACACTCGTGGATTGTGCTGATTGTACCTTGAGATTCACTGTCATTATTGGTGTTTTCTCTTGCGCATGTTAATGATTTACATCATTGACCAGTAATTAGGTGGTTTCTACCATGTTTGACGTCAAAACATCTATTCACATGGTTAGATTCGTACTTTGGTTGGGATCAAGATGAAGACCCTGAATCTCATCTGTTAAAATTCAAGCTGCGAGGAGTTATTGAGTATTCATGATTGTATACATGATCCTTTTCATACAGATGGCTGCATCCATGTCATGGATCCATACATATGATCCTTTCTAGTCGGATGGTTGTGTCCATGTCGTGGGTCCATACACATGATCCTTTCTAGTCGGATGGTTGTGCCCATGTCGTGAATTCATGTATTGTTATATGCCTATTCATGTATCATTAGGCATGTTTATATCAGAGATGTTAGATATGTATATGTATATGTATATGCTTGATTTGCAGGTCTCCTAACAGTTTTGTTCTGGTACTTGCCTTAACTTGTAAAGCATTTCAGTCATCACTCCCTGTTCTACCTTCATCCTTTAGGGGGGCATCTGTTACACAATATTTTATCACACCTCCCGTTCCACATCCCGAAGTGCCAAAATGTTGACAACTATGAAGTGTATCCATCATGACACAGACAAAAACATCCTTGAAGAACCAAAGGAAAACTGCCCTAAGTCAATTATGAAGAAAGTTGACTGAAACCCTAAGTTTCAGGACCATTGCTCTTTGCTCCACTGCCTACCCATGCTGATGGAAGGTTGCAGTTCTTTGACCTAGCGCTGACAGCCAGGTTTTGATATGAAAACCCTCGCTGAACCTCTTCTGGAAGGATTTCCCAAAATGGGGGAAAAGCTTCGTATGCTACAAACTTCGAGAAACAACGAGCTGGATGTTATTGATTGCAGATATGGTCGAGCTCTCCCATTTGGAGCTCTTGATCCTACCTTTATGGGTTTTCCCCTTGAGATGTGTACCTTCCTCCCTCTTTTGTGGATCTTGAACTCCCTCTCCCTTCCTATAAATCAACTTCCTTCCATCCCCAAAGGGTTGGTCATTGATTGTTGCATTCCTATACTGAGATTATGCCCAAATGTTGCCCATTCTAACTTGGAGAAGGAGTGCTTGAGGAGTCTTGGCTTGGACTTGGACATCGACCAAAAGAAGGTCTCCAACATCAAGGCATAGGTTGTATGCTTCCCTTTTTAGCTCATCAATATATACATCTGATGTTCACTTTCCATAATTGTGTAAATGTTTATGCTTTTAGCTTAATACTCCTTGATCTATTAAGTAGTTTATGTTTGATGTTTGCCATATATGCTCTTGTATCTTGCATTGCTCTTTGATCTTTATTATAGGTACTCGGACATGAAGAACAAGTAAGAAGCGAGCCTGGAAGCAAAGGAATCAAATTCATCTCCAAAGGATTGAGCGATTAGCATCAGAGCGAGGTAGGCCACTCTCTCTTTGCATTTGTTAAACATAAGCTAGGAAAGTGTATGTTAGTTTGTTGCTAGACCCACTTATTGGGCTAGAGAGATCGCCTTTGTACACAGAGGGGATTTATCTTCAGAACAATAACGAGCCAAGATCGATAAGAAATTTGAGTTGGTCGCAGGTTTTTCACATATGAGATGAATGCTAGATTATAGTGAAACACTTTGGGAAATTTATAATTCATTAAGCTCATGACACTATGTCTCATCTAGGTAACTACAATTAAACTTTTCAGAACTTTACTTTGATAACTTATTTTAATTTAGGTCAATCATGTCATTTTTTTTTTTTCTTTACCAAGGTACTTATGACAAAAGTCATGACAAGATACAATGTTCAACAATATAAGTGGATTGAGTCTCATGATTGATTGGTCATTTTAACAGTGGACTGAGAGATTTGGTCATTTTTATTATGTGTTTATTATTAAGGTAATTATTCGAAGTGTATAAGTTCAATGGTTGAAGGTTGAGTATTTAAATTTTAAAATTGAATTGAAAATCTTTTTAATAATATAAATAATTACAAATTTTATTTATAAAATGTAAATAATTTAATAAATTTAAATTACATTAAGAATATTTTCTTATATTAAATCTTGAATATATACTTAATATTTGTAATTAAAGAACTTAAAATTTGGCTATAAACATGATGCAATTATTATTTTTTATATATTAATATGATTTTTCATACGGTATACAAAATTAATTGGAATGTTCTTTCTTTGTTGTCGATTGGGTGAAAGTATTACGAAACTTTAAGATCAATGCAAATTGGTACTACTAAAACTCTACTTTATCAATACTTTAGCCTCTTGATTCCTCATGCCTTCCACGTCCACATTCTTGTTACCTGCAATGCTACCTCTGTGTCACTCTACATTCCTCTACACTTCTATTAGCATGTCTTTGCACCCTCTTAGTACAAATGCTAGTATTTATCGAAATCGACACCAAAATGTTTGTAGTTACATTCCAAAGCTCCTATCGATGTTGCCTTGATATCTCTATTAACATCAACCAAATATCCCGTTAATGTTGTGGTTACTTTTGATATTGTTTCTCTTTACACTAACATCCCTATTAAGGAGGCTATCGATGTTATCAATTGCATAACTGATCTTGATATTGCCATGCTTGTAGAGATTTTCCTTACCTAGACCTTCTTTAGTTTCGAAGGTGAATTCTATGAGAAAACATGCGGGGTAGTGATGGGTTCTCCCCTCTCTCCTGTTGTTGCGAACCTTTTTATGGGGGATTTCAAATATAAATATTTAGCTTCAACTCTATTTAAGCCAAAAACATGGAAAATATTTGTTAATGATACCTTCATCTTAAGGCCCCATGGTCATGAGAAATTAGATTTATATTTCCAACATCTCAACAATCAATCCAGTTCCATCAAATTTACCATGGAATTCAAGGTTAATGGAAACTTACCCTTCCTTGATGTGCTTATCTCTAAGAAATATGATGGTTTTTTCTCTCACGAGGTCTTTCGTAAGAAAACCCACACTAAACAATATTTACATGCAAATTCCCATCACTTTCTAGCCCAAAATCTAGGTGTTCTCAACACACTAGCAACTCGGCCTTTAAGGGTTTCTGATGAAGACCATCTTGTTGATGAGAAGACCCATCTCCTTACCGTATTTAAGAAGAATGGTTATAATAGGTCCCAAGTTATCCGAGCTTTTTAAAAAGCTAGCGAGGGACCTAGGACTAAGAAAGAGTCAGTTGAGGTGGCCTCTAATGTCCAGCTTCCCTTTATCCAAGGGACTACTGACAAGATTGCTAGGATCCCTAGGAAGCAAAAGGTGGTTTCCACCTTTAGAACATTGAAAACCTTCCATGGCTCTTTAAGATATGTCAAAGACACCGTGGATCCCAAAAACAGGAGGGGCATTTATTTGATTCCATGTTCTTGTGGAATCCCCTACATTGGAGAGACTGGTGGTTCCATATATCAAAGAGTTCGAGAGCACGTAGTGGACGTTAGATACTATAGGACTCACTCCTTTGCTTTAGTGGAACATGTTGAATTGAAAAAACACCATATATGTTTAGAGGATTCTAAGGTCCTCGCTAGGGTTGATCATTTCCACCACTGTAAATTAAGAGAAGCCCTCAAAATTGATAAGAGAAATAATACTCTTAATAGGGACGATGGAGGGAAGATCAGCAGTTCATGGGTCCCTTCCCTTTATTCCTAAGCTCCCTTTTGTCTTTCTCCCCACCTTGGTTTCCTTCTCCTATCCTAGTTTTGTTAAAAAAAAATTGTGTTCTCCTTATTTTTATGTGTTTGTTTTGTTGATTTGATTTTAGTTTATTTTAAATTTTGATTTTGATTAATTTATTTTATTTTATTATCAATATTATTATTATTATTATTTAGTTTAATATATATAGATATATATTTGAATGATTATAGTTGAATCTTATATTATATTAAAAAGTATGAATAAGTATTAATATTTGTCAAAGTCATATATGAATATTAGAAATGAAATGAAATGATATTTTAACATCCACAAGACTAAAAATAGTCTATGGGACCATTAGTTTCCCACTTTTCGCCTTTTTCAATTCAATCCTTTTCTTATTCAAATTGATGGTGAGCTAGACTAACCTTCTAACAATCCCCTCGCTGAAAAGACAATGTCAATAAACCGATGCTAACATATTCCCATAACTTTCTCTGATGTCTTTGAATGCATCACATTCCAAAATGATTTTTTTTTTTTTTTTTTTCTAATTCCACTGCCCCAAACATGCAAAATATACACATCCGTTCTTCCCAAGCTTCTTTAGGCCTTTTCCACCATCCTGTTTCACACCGTAGTTGATGCGAGTTGGTTCTTAATTGAGCAATAAGAACCTTTGCCCTCCATGGAGTACTAGCTCCAATGAACTCTTTTTGTTGTAGATCACACGTAGGGTTGAATTTCTCAATATAGTACTTCTTGTTTCTACCCAAACCTGTTTATGAAACTTCTCCATAACAAAATTCTTTAGCTCCTTGCTATTTGTTGGACAAACATTGAGGTAGATATTCCATTTTTGCATCCATGTGTAGTTTTGTTTCATCCATGTTTTCTTCTTTCACTCATGTCTTCATTGAAGATAACATTAGGCCATCTACCTACTCCCATTTGCTCAATTCTTTTTAGATATCTTATGAGCTGCACGATAGAAATTGCTTCGATGGGAATTGCTCCTGTTTCACTCAACATTATCTCATAAGGTACCAATCCCATAACTCTGCCTCTCTACATCTGTTTTGTAGAGCATATAATGCTTTCCACCCTCTTAAAATTCTCTTTAATCTGTAGTCCTCCCAATTAAGTTTGTTGTTAAAATCAATCCCGAGATACTTGTACTCATTTACTTCTTCAAGAACGTTGCCTTCAAAGAAGAATGTATGTTGGACCTACTTCCTTTTATTAGAGAAAATCATTAGTTTGGTCTTGCTAGTATTGACTTGCATCCCCACTTCTCTACAAAAATGCTCAAGGGCATATAGGTGCATTTGCAATCCATGGGCCGATTTAGAAATCAATACAAGATCATCAGCATGTAAAAGAAGCTTTATCACAAACTCCCCAACTATATACCATTTGCACCTTGCAGGTAAATTAAATTTATAATTTATTAATTAATAAAGTGCTTATTTTAATTATTTATTTGGATCCTATAATGTTCCTATTAATTTTTAACAATTAAAAATTTACTGTTGCATCTATGATATAAATAGGTGATCCCTGGATCTTGCTCTCCAACTTTGTCCTGATGATGAACTTCGATAGAGGTTCGAAACACGTTGACCCTAAGATGTCTATGTGATTTCTCCGGAAGATCTTTGCTTAAATCATGAATCACAAAAGACTCTAATCTGAGATCACAATGTACGTCAACCTTGAATCATATTGGCATTGAAGTAAGGTTACCCATCAATGACAACATAACCATGTTAGACGAGTGAAATATTTTCTATTCAATAGTTACAGGAAAGTGAACTATTTGTAGTTGAACCTTGTAAAACTCAAAATTTGAGGATTGAGGTTCTAATAGGGAGTTTGTTTGCTTTGATGTAGTTCCTCGGTTCCTTAATTGCACAAATTAGTTATATTCCATGGCTCCTATCAATGTTGCCCTGAGATTTTTTCAGAAGAAAAAAATTGACTAGATTTTATTAAGACTTAAAACCAGTTACATTCAGTATCTATTATTGAAATGATAATGTTCCTAATCATCCAGGAAAAGTTATCATATATTTGATTTATGGTGGTCACTGTAACAACCCTGGTGAAAATTCCATGTAATAAAAGTTAATAAAGGCAAAATAATAACCATGGTTGGTGGGACACTTATTCTACACTGAATGTTGGCAAGACATCCTACTGTGGGTGTTCATTTGGTTAGTAATGGCTAAGGAAATTGGCAAAGGCAATGGCTAAGGCTTTGGAAAGGCAAAATGGCATTTTTGGCACACTTATTTATGAAAATAAAGGAAAATAGGAGAAAAGGGAGGTGAAAGGTCACAGGTTGCATGTGAGGAGAAAATTGAAGAAAAATAATGGAAAATGAAGAAAATAGAGGCCTCATTCATAAAAAAGGCTTATGAGGATCAGTTGGTAACCTTTCGTCAGTTCAGGTTTGGAGCTCTCTCATTATTCTCTCTCTCTCTCTCTCTCTCATAATCTTGGAGACTTAGAGTTTTCTTGGAGCACTCTTGAAGGGTGTGGCATACTTGGATTTTGGAGCAAGAAGGTAGAGGAAGAGCAGGAAAACGCAAGAGGACATCGGGATCAATAGCTACAAAGGGAATTACTTGCAGGTATCGAGATGCATGTATGTTTTCCTCACTAGTTTTAGCATGCATGGCATATGCATGTGGTTTGTTGGTTGTGATATGTCATTGGCATGGAGGATAACCGGGATTGAGAGTGGATTGCCTAGCCTTGCCATTTCCTGGATAGCCATGGTGATTGTGGGTTTATTTTCATTGTTTTGTTTTTGTTGGTTCTTATGTTTCCTTAGCTTGGGTTGA
Organism: Pinus taeda; assembly: GCA_000404065.3. Classification (NCBI taxonomy): domain Eukaryota; kingdom Viridiplantae; phylum Streptophyta; class Pinopsida; order Pinales; family Pinaceae; genus Pinus; species Pinus taeda. Next base: position 267,419 of record APFE030643400.1, read on the forward strand.
GTCATTAGTCCTGGAGCCTTGGTTGGACAAACGCTTTGGATCCCTATAACAGCTTGGGTTGAGTTACTAGTCCCATAGCCTTGGTTGGAAAAATGCTCTGGAGCCCTTGGTGGGTTGAGTTACTAGTCCTGGAGCCTTGCTTAGAAAAACGCTCTGGAGCTTGGTAAAAGTTGTGGGTTGAGTTACTAGTCCTGTAGCCTTGGTTGGATAAATGCTCTAGAGCCCTTAAAGGATTGGATAGAGACCGATTTGATGATGGTTTTGTGATGTCTAACTATGAGGTGGAATCATTATTTGATGGGTTGAGGTGAATGGCCTCTGGAAGCCCTGGATGGTTTTGGATTAATGTGTTTTATGAGATCCCACATTCATTCTTGGAATATGGTGTGGGAGTGAATGGCTGAAGAGAGATTTGGCTCAACCATTCTACAGTCGGGTGGAACTTGGAAATCCCATCCCGGGTTTGGATTTTGCTTCATCAATATGAGGTTATTTCTCATTGCATTTCTATGAGTATTATACTGGATTATATGTGGTTTATATGGCTGTAATTTCATTGGTATTTTTGTTGTTATTATGTTGGTTATGTATGTGTTTTATGACAGTATCTATGTATGGCTCTCATCATGTTTTTACTTGTAAATGAATGGACCATGTATCTATGACCTCATGGATGAAATGCCAGTTGATGTGTTGAGGCATCAATGCTACTTAGCGATTCTCAGCTAAGTATGAGACCCCTATGCTCAGATCTATTATTTACATCTATAGATTACATATTCGTGATATGTTTGATGAAATTCTTGTCATGGCTAATAGGGGTCCAGTCAAAGTCTCATTCAAGTGATTGCATTTATACTATCATTTCCTTGTTATTTTATTGTTATGAAGATATGATTAAATTATGGGCAGTGACTTAGGCTCTGGGCCTAAAAAAGTGGCTCAAATCCTAGGGAAGCTTGCATAGAACTATGCAAAAGAGTCCTTGGACAATGGCTTGCAAGCTTGTGAGAGCATCCAAAGGTCCCTAGACGTTGGCATGCCCATAACATGAGAGAGTCCAGAGGTCAAGTGGTCCAAAAGCTCAATGGGACAGAGGGGCTGGTTGGCAGAAAGATTGGATTGGTTCCCGAGGGTCCTAATGCTGATGTTGAATGTATGTATGGTGTATTTCTGTTGATTCCACTTCCTTAATGTGACTTAGGAGGACGAATCATATCATAGTGGCCTCTCGTTGCATATTTACCCCAGCTGGCCGGTTGCTTGGGTAGATGTGGGAGGAGGGTGTTACAGAGTGGTATTAGAGCATGGTTCACCCCTCATACTGGATGGGTTGTGTGTTGGTCATGCATGCATGTGTGTCTCTTACACTTGCATTCCATGTGCTTGTTGCATTTGCATGATGTTGATCTTGGTTGTAGTGATGTCGTCATGTGGAAGTTGATGTTGCTATTGTGGAGTGCATCATCATGAGTGTATGACTGATTACATGTTGTTATATGTCTCTTACATGTATCATTTCGTACGCTTGGTTACATTCTTGCATGTTTGGTTACATTCGTGTATGCTTGGTTGCATGTATCATTCTGGTAGGTTTGGTTACAATTATTGTTCGATTATGCGTGATTACATGTGATGATGCATATGTGTGGTTGGGTACGCATTGCTTATGCATTTTCATGTTTGCATGTGGTCAAGTGTACAATGATGTAGTGGTTGTTGTCATGCATGAGGTCGTGATGTGTGTTGTTGTTAAGGTCATGCATTGATGACTGGACCTTAGCTAGAATGATGGTTGCATGGTCATATGATTATGTGTTATGTTTCTATATGTTGTTATGATTATGTTATACATGTATCACACTAATTTGTTGATCTTGTAGACAAGGTATGCTCCCCAAGCTATACTAAGGTACGTTGGTTTATTGTGATTTGGTTTAGCTAACATGATATACCTTGTAGGAAGAAATATCAAATGGCTAGCAAGATGGTAGACTACAAAGACTCTCCCCATGGATCAGAAGGGAAGTATGGTGTTGGGAACTCTTCTGATTTGGAAGATACACTGAGAAGCTTAAAGGAATAAATAAGGAGTTGTAAGGCAGATAATGATAGAATCATGAAAGAATAAGAGAAGCTAGCAGAGGTAATGCAATGATACTTTAGAGCTTGTCATATTTGCAGCGATAGGGACTACTTCGGATCAGCCATGAGTAAGAGGAAAAAACTAATTGGGCATATGGTAGTAGGTTGCATGGTGGTCACAGGTCAAATAGTGATGAAACAGTCACAGATGACAGACTTTTGGACACTCAGGATAGGAGAAGGGATAGACACAGGTACCATTCTAGTTCTGGTTTTGACAGACATAATGATCAGTATTGCTATCGTCCGTACAGGAGGAGTGATAGGGGATACTTGCCAAATGAGTTTAAGAAAGCAAAGCCACCTAATTTTGATGGAGAGATGAAGAAATTGCTAGATGTAGAGGCATGGTTTCTTGGTATGAAGAAGTTCTTTAGGTTGCATGATTATTCGAAGAACATGAGAGCCATAGTAGCTACATTCAGTCTCAAAGGTAAAGAAGACATTTGGTGGGAAGATGTGAAGAATTTTAGAGGTATACATAAGGAATATTTGACTTGGAGTGAGTTTGAGCCACTATTCAAGAAGAAGTATTTGTGAGAGAGATACTTTGATGACAGGGCAAAAGAATTCTATGAGCTAAAGATGGGATCTATGAAAGATTATGAGTACACTAGCAGGTTTTTGGAGCTACTGAGGTATGTGCCTTGCCTCAAGGAGGAGAAGGCCCAGATTCAGGGATTCACTAGTGGGTTATCAATGGAATTCAAAGACATGATTGAGTTTGATGAGCCTAGATCATTAGAGGAGGCCATCCGAAAACTAAATCAATTCTATGAACAATCGAAGCGCAAGTCTGAGACTAAACTAGATTGGAAAGGTAATGCCAAGAACAAGGGAAAATAGGATAAGAAGCGAGTAAGGCCACAAGGTTTAGGTAATAAAGAGAATGTTACACTACCTAAGAGGTTCAATGCATTAGATATAGGACATGGACATTGATCTGAGGAGAAAAATAAGGAGTCGTGCGGTGTTGGACTTGTGGAGGAGATCATCGTAGGAGGGATTGTCCACAATATCAGGGTGGTAGGCCTTAGATATATAGTGCATAGGACGCACATATTATTGGGGATGTTGGTTAGAGCGTTCCTCTTATTTATGCAACATTGGACAACAAACAGGAAAACCATGCGCCATCTATCATTGAGATGGATGGTAAGCTTTATGATCAATTTATTTCTATTTTGACTAATAGGGGATAATTTCTAGATGAGTTTAAGAAAGAAAAGCCACCTAATTTTGATGGATAGATGAAGAAATTGCAGGATGCAGAGGCATGCTTGCTTGGTATGAAGAAGTTCTTCAGGTTGCATGATTATTCGGAGAACATGAAAGCCATAGTAGCTACATTCAGTCTCAAAGGTAAAACAAACATTTGATGGGAAGATGTGAAGAATGTCAGAGGTATACATAAGGAAGATTTGACTTTGAGTGAGTTTGAGCGACTATTCAAGAAGAAGTATTTGCCAGAGAGATACTTTGATGATAGGGAAAAAAAATTCTATGAGCTAAAGATGGGATCTATGACAGATGATGAGTACACTAGCAGGTTCTTGGAGCTACTGAGGTATGTGCCTTACCTCAAGGAGGAGAAGGCCAAGATTCAAAGATTCACTAGTGGGTTACCAATGGCATTAAAAGACAAGATTGAGTTTAATGAGCCTAGATCATTGGAGTAGGCCATCCGAAAACTAAAGCATTGCTATTAACAATCGAAGCGCAAGTATGAGACTAAACCAGATTTGAAAAGTAATGCCAAGGACAACGGAAAATAGGACAAGAAGCGACTAAGACCATAGGATTTAGGTAATAAAGAGAATGTTGCACTACCTAAGAGGTTCAATGCATTAGATAGAGGATAGGGACATTGATCTGAGGAGAAAAATAAGGAGCCCATGCAGTGTTGGAATTGTGGAGGAGATCATCGCAAGAGGGATTGTCTATAGTATCAGGGTGATAGGCCTTAGATATATAGCGCACAGGACACATAGATTGTTGGGGATGTTGGTCAGAGTGTTCCTCGTATTTATGCAAAATTGGATAACAAACAGGTAGACCATTAGTCATTTATCATTGAGATGGATGGTAAGCTTTGTGATCAAGTTATTTCTATTTTTATTGATCCCGGGTCTAATTATAGCTATGTTAGTCCTGACTTGGTGGATAAGTGTAGTTTGAGTAAGGAATTGCATGCAAAATCTTGGTTAGTGCAGCTGGCTACAGGTACAAAAAAGTGAGTTCACCATTGGGTAAGAGCTCGTGCATTTGATTTGAATGGTATGCCTACCGCAACACATTTGAATGTATTACCATTGGGATCATACAATATGTTGTTGGGCATGGATTGGTTGTATCTTCATATAACCAAGGTAGACTATTATGACAAAGCTATTGAGTGCTTGGATGAAAATGGGGAACCAAGAGTCTTATAAGGAAAGAAGAAAGCCACATCAGTTAGGATGGTGACTGCTATGAAAGCAAAGCGTAGTCATAGGAAAGGGTGTATGTTATTTTCAGTACACATTTCTAATGACAAGGGTAACAAAGTTGAGGATGCAGATGTTTTGAGCAGGTACCCAATTTTATAATAGTTCAAGGAAGTATTTCCCGAGGATATTTTAGGGTTGCCACCTCATAGGGAGGTCGAATTTTCTATTGAGTTAGTGTCAGGGGTAACTCTAGCATCAAAAGCACCTTACAGGATGAGCACACCTGAGTTGGTAGAGTTGAAGCTACAATTGAAGGAAATGTTGGACAAGGGATACATTAGGCCAAGTGTATCACCATGGGGTGCACCGATATTGTTTGTGAAGAAGAAGGATGGTACTCTCAGATTGTGCATTGACTATAGGCAGTTGAACAAAGTGACCATTAAGAACATATATTCATTATCAAGGATTGATGACTTGTTTGATCGGTTGAAGGGAGTAGCAGTGTTCTCGAAGATTGATCTGAGATTCATATATCACCAGGTACACATCAAAGAGGAAGACATTTACAAGACAACTTTCCAGACCAAGTATGGGCATTATGAGTTAGTTGTAGTTCCATTCGGTTTGACTAATGCTCCAATTACATTTATGTGCTTGATGAATAGTGTGTTGCGTCCGTATTTGGATAATTTTGTTATTGTGTTCATTGATGACATATTGGTATATTCTAAAAGCGAGGAAAAGCATGCCGAGAATTTAGCAACAATGTTGAGGTTGTTGAGAGAGAATCAATTATATGCTAAGCTCAACAAGTGTAGTTTCTTCCAGACTGAGGTACACTACTTGGGGCATGTTGTCTCTAAGATTGTAGTAAATCCAGAAAAGATAAGGGTCGTCATGGAGTGGGTAGCTCCCAGAAATGTAAATGAGGTGAGATCTTTCATGGGATTGGTAAACTATTACAAGAGGTTCATCAGAAAATTCTCATAGATTGCTTACCCTATCACATCATTGCAGAGGAAAGGTAAGAAGTTTGAATGGATAGAAGAGTGTGAGGATAGTTTTGAGCAACTTAGGTAGTTATTGACACATGCACCAATCTTAAAGATTGCAGATCCGAACAAAGAGTTTGTAGTATTCACAAATGCTTCCAAAAAGGGACTTTGTGTAGTCCTTATGCAGGATGGACAGGTGGTATGTTATGAGTTGAGATAACTAAATGAGCACGAGCAGAACTATCCCACACATGATCTTGCGTTGGTAGCGGTTATACAAGCATTGAAGATGTGGAGACACTATCTTTTGGGCAAGAGGTTTACATTGATGAGTGACCACAATGGTTTGTGCTATCTATTTGACCAACCGAATCTGAATGGTAGGCACGCTTGGTGGTTGGCTACGATCAATGATTTCGATTTTGAGATTAGATATATCAAAGGTAAAGAGAATAGAGTGGCAGATGCTCTCAGTAGGCGGATACAGGTAAAACACTTAGCAACCATGAGCTCCTATGGGACAAACTTACAAAATAGTATATTGGATGCAAGTCAGCAGGATGTCACATATATGGAGATTATGCACATGTTGCCACAAAGTACAGGTACAGGTACAGGTGATCGTATAGGTACAGGTGGTAGTATATGTACAAGTAGTGGTGGTGGTACAAACATAGGTACAGGTGAAGGTGCATAGGATTTGGACTATTTCCTTAGAGAAGATGGATTGGTTAGATTTTGAGACATGATATATGTTCTAGGCAACAGTGACCTCAAGAAGGCGATCTTGAGGGACTTTCATGTGAAACCATATTTGGGTCACCCAGGTTATCAGAAACACTGACAACAGTGAAGAGATTTTATTATTGGATGAATATGAAGAGGGATGTAACTGAGTTTGTGGCTAGGTATTTTGATTGTCAATGTGTGAAGGTAGAGTGTAAGCATCCAGGTGGATTGCTACAACCGATTGCGATACCCAAGTGGAAATAGGAAGTCATTTCCATGGACTTCATCATAGGGTTGCCGATGACAGTGAGACAACATGATTCCATCATGGTTATTGTGGACAGGTTGACGAAGGTTGCACATTTCATCCCAGTGAAGTCTACATTCTCAACTAGTGATGTAGCACAGGTATTCATCAGAGATGTGGTCAGATTGCATGGTGTTTTGAAGAAGATTGTGTCATATAGGGATGTGAAGTTCACTTCCACGTTTTGGAAGGAGTTGTTTGCAGGTTTGGGCATAGAGTTGGCCTTCAATAAAACTTATCATCTGCAGAAAGATGAACAGGCAGATAGGGTCAACATGATATTGGAGGACATGTTGAACATGTATGTGATGCACTAGTAGCGAAAGTGGGAAGAGTATATTCCATTGGTAGAGTTCGCTCACAATAATGGATATCAGGAATCTTTAAGGATGAGTCCGTTTGAGGCATTGTATGGGCAGAGTTTCAATACTCGCATCAGCTGGATTGATCCAATTAACAGGGTGTTGATAGGACCAAACATGTTGGCAGACATGGAACAGGAAATACAGGTAATCAAGAAAAATCTAAAGGCATCATAGGATAGGCAGAAGTATGCATATCGAAACATGTTGTTTAAGGAGTTCTAGGTTGGGGAACGAGTGTAATTACGTGTCAAACAAAAGAAGAGCTCCTTACGAATTGGATCATGTGCCAAGATGGCACTATGATTTTGTGGACCCTTCAGTATCATTGAGAGGATTAGGCTAGTAGCTATCGACTTGCACTGCCTCCGATAGTGAAAGTCTATGATGTTTTCCATGTGTCATTGCTTAAGAAGTATGTTAGAGATGTTGATCGTGTGATTGTCTGGTTTGTATTGTAGGTTGAACCAGATGGCGAATTCTAGTCGGAGCCTCAATGTTTATTGCAGAAAAATGTGCTCATGCTTTGGAATTGAGAAATTGAGCAAGTTAAATTGCAATGGAAGCACTTTGGGCCCGATGAAGATACATGGGAGATGGAAGATCATATGTGGGCTATCTATCCTTCTTTGCCGGTTGAGGCAAAGCAATTTTGGTGTGGTGTTTTGGTATATGTTTTGGTGATGATTGGTATATGTACATACGTATATGGATGTAAATACTACCATGAGATATGTTATAAAGCTCCAATAAGTGGTATGGGTGTCATGTCATTATGACGTCATACTTGCTATGTTGTCATGTTAGTTTGCTTCTCAACAGGATGATCATTGTAAATATTGCAATGAGCTAAGTTATAAAGCTCCATCGTTAGTATATTTTGCTTACAACAATTTTGTGGTTATAGGTGTTGTTGAATACCAAGGATGGTGTTCCCTCGAGGGGGAGGGTTCTGTAACAACCCTGGTGAAAATTCCATGTAATAAAAGTTAACGAGGGAAAAATAATAACCACGATTGATGGGAAACTTATTCCAAGTTGCATGTTGGGCAAGATATCCTAGTTTGGGTGTTCATTTGGTTATTAATGGCTAAGGAAATTGGCAAAGGCAATGGTTAAGGCTTTGGAAAGGAAAAATGACATTTTTGGCACACTTATTAATGAAAATAAAGGAAAATAGGAGAAAAGGGAGGTGAAAGGTCATGGGTTGCATGTGAGCAGAAAATTGAAGGAAAATAATGGAAAATGAAGAAAATAGAGGCCTCATTCATTAAAAAGATTCTGAGGATCAGTTAGTAACCTTTTGTTAGTTCAGGTTTGGACCTCTCTCTTTATTCTCTCTCTCTCTCATATTCTTAGGGACTTAGAGTGTTCTTGGAGCACTCTTGGAGGATGTGGCATACTTGGATTTTGGAGCAAGAAGGCAAAGGAAGAGCAGGAAAGTGCAAGAGGACATTGAGATCAACAACGATAGTGGGAATTGCTTGCATGTACCGAGTTGCATGTGTGTTTCCATCACTAGTTTTGGCATGCATGGCATATGCATGTGGTTTGTTGGTTGTGATCTGTCATTGGCATGGAGGATGGTCGGGATTGATTTTGAATTGCCCAGCCTAGCCATTTCTTAGATAGCCATGGAGATTGTGGGTTTATTTCCATTGTTTTGTTTTGGTTGGTTCTCATGTTTCCTTAGCTTAGGTTCAGTTATTAGTCCTTGAGCCTTGGTTGGAAAAATGCTCTAGAGCCCCATAACTACTTGGGTTGAGTTACTAGTCCTGTAGCCTTGGTTGGACAAACGCTCTAGATCCTTTCGTGGGTTGAGCTACTAGTCCTGGAGCCTTGGTTGGACAAATGCTCTGGAGCCTAGTAAAAGCTATGGGCTGAGTTACTAGTCTTGGAGCCTTGGTTGGACAAACGCTCTGGAGCCATGGAAGGCTTGGATAGAGACCAATTTGATGATGGTTTTGTGATGTCCGACTGTGAGGTTGAATCACTGTTTGATGGGTTGAGTTGGATGGCCTCTGGAAGCCCTGGATGGTTTTGGATTAATGTGTTTTATGAGATCCCACATTCATGCTTAGAATATGGTGCAGGGGTGAATGACTAAAGAGAGATTTGGCTCAACCATTCTATGGTCGAGTGGAACATGGAAGTCCCATCCCGGGTTTGGATTTTGCTTCATCAATATGAGGTTATTTCTCCTTGTATTTCTATGAGTATTATACTAGATTATATGTGGTTTATATGGATGTGATTTCATTTGTATTTCTGCTGCTATTATGCTAGTTATGTATGTGTTTTACGACAATAACTATGTATGGCTCTCATTATGTTTCTACTTGTAAATGAATGGATAATGAATCTATGACCTCATGGATGAAATGAAAGTTAACGTGTTGAGGCATCAATGCTACTTAGCGATTCTCAGCTAAGTATGAGACCCATATGCTTAGATATGCTATTTACACTTTTAGATTACATATTCGTGATATGTTTGACGAAATGCCTGTCATGGCTAGTAGGGGTCCAATCAATGTCTCATTAAAGTGATTGCATTTATATTGTCATTTCTTTGTTATTTTACTGTTTTGAAGATATGGTTTAATTATGGGCAGTGACCTGGGCTCTGGCCCTGAAAAAGTGGCTCAAATCTTGGGGACATTGGCACAACACTATGCAAAAGAGTCCCTAGACATTGGCTTCCAGACATGTGAGAGTGTCGAGAGGTCCCTAGACACTGGCATGCCCATAACATAAGAGCTTCCAAAGGTCAAGTGGTCCAAAAGCTCAGTAGGACCTAAGGCTGGTTGGCAGAAAGGTTGGATTGGTTCCTGAGGGTCCTAATGCTAATGTTGAATGTCTGTATGGCGTGATTCCATCGGTTCCACTTTCTTAATGTGACTTAGGAGGTCGAATCATATCATAGTGGCCTCTCGTCACATATTACCCCGGCTGGCCGGTTGCTTGGGTAGATGTGGGAGGAGGGTGTTACAGTCACAATATTAGTCTAGACCTTTGAAAATCACCATTTACCAAAAACATACCAAAACATTTCAAAAAAGTTTTCATCAAAACATGTTTAGATTGATATACAACCAAAAAGAGGAAAGAGACCCTGCATATAAGTTGAAAAGTAATCATCAAACATTCAAGACACAAGCACTGTTATGAGAGAGAAGTACACCCCTCCTCCCGAACTACACCATCTAAGACAAAACTAAAATATCCTCGTTAATATCAACCTATGACTATAATGTATATCAACCTTGAATTATGTTGAAATTGAAGTAAGGTTACCCATCATTGACAACCTAAGATCTGAGTCAACCACAACCATGTTAGATAAGTCAACAAATATATGTTAATATATTTGACATCGACCAAATATTCTCATTAATATGTTATAACCCTAAGATATATGTGGACATTGACTAAATATCCTCGTTAATATGTCATAGCCCTAAGATATATGTGGACATCGACCAAATATCCTCATTAATATAAACCTACAACTACAATGTATATCAACCTTGAATCATGTTGAAATTGAAGTAAGGTTACTCATCAATGACGACCTAAGATCTAAGTCAAACTTAACCATGTTAGACAAGTTAGCAATTTTCTACTCAATAGTTATACACATGTGGGACTACTTGTAAATCGATTCCAAACACCAAAACTCCAAAGGCTGGAGTTGGTGATGGGACTTGCTTTCACATTACTTGTATCCTCCTACACTACAGGCGTGTGGGTAACGCCTCTAGAGATTTGAACATGGGTGGGAAAATGAACTATTTGTAATTCAACCTTGTAGGACTCAATATTTAAGGAGGATCAAGGGTTTTCTTTGATTTGATGTAGTTTCTTAGTTTTTTAGTTTTACACAAATTGTTATAGTTGTAAGAAATTTTACTTAAAGTGTAGTATAGGGGAGATGTTAGACTTAATGTATGTAGTACTTAAACATTTTGAAGTCTTGGCTAGATCTTTGTCTATACTGAAGAAGGCCTTTTGAAATTGCTTATGGCAAAGACTGTTTGCCGCATCCCTTTGAATCCTGTAGTGCTTGCCGAGTTTTTCACGAACTCTAGAGAGAGCTTTTCCATCTCTATTTGGAATTCAGATGCGTTGTGATTTTAGTCTATGAGTGAGATAATTCTAGGAAGTAGCCCTTTGAAGCTTCCTATTATAGCTCAGTTGGAGCTGTGTTCTGCCAACTTTTGCATTATAGTCAGCCACATTGAAATAAATCCTAAACAGTATAATTCTCAACTTAATGTCAACAATAGGAATAATGCTACTTCCTAACTTGATTACGCAACATACACAAGCCTTAAATACCAAAATACAACTTAGCTAAGGAGAGCATGACCTAGCAGTACAAAAAAAAGTAACACTGAAATCCCATCATCCACTGCCTACTGGAACCAAAAAAATTTCCATCTGATAATCATGGACTCATTCTAAATGTCAACAGTAAAAACCGAGCTTATGATGTTGTATGTGTTAGGGTCCTATAATAATAGGATTCATAATTTTGAATTGGCTATGGCTAGTCTTGTAATATTGTACATACTTTTGCTTTCTGCAAAATGTTTTCCATATTAAAAATTAAAAAATGTAAAGAGGGCATGTCTTAAAAGAATAATCAAAGGACACAAAGAAAGGAAAAAGGATAAAAAAAAGTAAAAAATATGAACCCCAAAAAGAAATAAAACAGATCATGAAAGTGTGAAAATTCAAATGCCACTACTTTTTACTTTACTATGCAAAATAAGGTTGTGTGCAGTTTGACAGAAATGCCACAATCCATGATGGTCAAATAGCTTAATCTTGACTCATTCATGTTTTAAATTTCATGGTAATAGATAGAGAATGAAGATCTAGCCAAACTGTTTAACCTTGGCAGATTAGTAGTTAGGTAGAGAATAAAAATGAGCTCATCAGTTTAATCTGAGCCATTGGAAGTTATAAGGTTAGAATTAGATAGTTTGCTTGTCAAAAGAAAAGGAAATAAAGGGTCAACAACCTCAAATGCACCCAATAAATGAAGAGAAAATGTTAGGATAAATAAAGGGTACGTAGAAGAAAGGTTGCAAATGCACAAGGTTGCTGAGTCAAAAGCACATTTATCATGCTTAATCCTATGTTTCATGTGCAGGAGGATTTATGAGAAAGAAAGGATATCCACCAAACTTGTTTAACTAATTTCCCCTCATTTCATTATACCCCCACATACTTATTTGCTAATTTCCTGATTCTCACTTCATTACTTATTAATTTCCCTTTTCCCCTCATTTTGACCTTTACCCCTTCGTTTCACACATTCTCCTAGAAATTACCCTTCAAAAATCATCCCCCCTTCCCAAAACCCTTTTCCCTAGTGTGAAACCCATTCCCCATTACAAATATCACTTTCCCCCCTTATTAATTTCCATTTTCCCCTTCAAAACCCACAAACCCCCCCTATCCTAAGTTTTTATGCCCCCGCTTTATCTAATTAACTTCCCCGCTTCATATTTCCCTGACACCCTTTTTAACCCACCAACCCTTGGTGTGGTTAAAAAACCTCACCACATAACCCATGGTCCCACTTTATTTACCCGCTGCTCATATTAAGAAACCCTGACATTATGCGCTAATTAATTACAATTATCTTTAATTAAATCCCGGGCCCCACCAAATCACTTTCCCAATTCCATCTGCGCAACTCAATTGCACAATAGCCCTCCGATCTCCTACCCCCAGATCCGATGGTGTACAACCATATCGCGTAGATTCATTATTCGACCGATAACAACCTGAGAGCATGCGAGATTCACGGTTTTGCCTGGGCATTATTATGCTATGTGGCGGCACCAGGCTAGATCGCGTGTTCGCGAAAAATACGGCCGCCCTCCAAAAGCGGTGCGATGGCCCAGAAAATCACCTCCCCGCCTAAACCGAAAACTGCCCACTTTTCATTTATAATTTCCACACCAAAATGTGACTGTTACCCGTTAAAAGGCCAAAAAAGCCCCAAATTGCTCTTTTCGCTCGTTTTTCACTGCAAACTGCTGCTTAGCCATTTGCGACACCCTGAAACCTCTGTGACCAATTTGACCACCTTCTGCCGCTTGAATACGCACTGGATACCCAATCGAAGCAACCAGTTGACAGTTGATAGCTACAGTACCTTCTGCATTCACCACTGAACCCAGTCTGCACGTCAAACCATCAATTTCCAGGTATTCTTGGAAAAAACCAGAACAAACTTTGAAATTTGAAAACACACAGTTTAAATTGAAAGGTTAATTAACTAAATTAATTAAAGAAACTTTCCTGAATTGAGAATAAACCTATTTGTACATCCCAAACCCTTTTAAAAACTATAATTACCCTCCCACTATTCCAGAGCTTCCAAACCTCACTTCTAAAACCACTGAAAGCCTAATTCAAATATGTAAACCCAATTATGGCTTCCCAAACCTCTCTGGACGTGAGACCTCTACAAACCCCTCACTTGGACATCGAACACCTTGCATTAGCAAACAAAGACTTCTAAATAAAGGACACAACTTCCCCTGCCTACCTTGTAAAGCTCCACTGCTGGAGTAAGGACAAGTTCTTAAACCAAAACGATTACATTCACCTTTGGGAGTCTAATTTTCCCAGTATTTGTTTCCAAAAGTGCACCCATTCCCAAAAATCATCCACTTTTGTCATGCTTGCTAGATTCCCATCCAAAGAGCCATTGTCACCCCTGACCAACAAGTGTTATTTACCATCATTGCAGAATCCATTAACCAAATGCTACAAGTCCAACCAAGCCGAAATGAGACCCCACTTTCTATTGAAGGCTTGCTTGACCTCTACACCAAGCTAGACCCTCCTAGGATAGCCCAAATTTTCCAAACTTTCATCATGGAGGAGTGTCATACTCCTACAGAAATTCCTCCATATGTTGCCACCATTTTTTCTGAGAGAGGCAGACAAATCATCACCATTCTCTCCTGCATTTTAGGATACACCAGAGCTGAACATGTGGATGAGGTTGTTCTTGCCTTCCTTTCCATCTTTTGCCCAGGCAAGCCTCCTGCTATAATGTATAACTATGCTCAGTTCATAGCAGACAAAATGCATGAACAGTTCACCAAGCTACCAATAGAGAGAGTTTTCAAATATTCTTCAGTTTTATTTCATATGTTCTTGTACTACTAGTCAGATAAATTCCTTGTTAGCATCCAAAAGTTGGATACCAAAGGAAATCCAAGATCAGTTATCTACTGGACACCATTGATCTAGAAATTCTCCATTATTTTTTCCTACAAGGACTTCATTGATTCATTTTTCCATCGAGTTATGAATATGCTAACCAGTAGCCCTCAACCCAGAATCAGTTAAGAGATCAAAAGGGTGTTACAGTTGGCAAAGAACAACAAAGTGGGAGACTGGTATCTATACCAGAACCACATAGAAATAAGAATTTATGGATGCCAACTTGCCCCATACAAACTGCCAAAATAACTCCTCATGAGGATATTTGCACTAGAATACTTTAGGTAGATTATAAATTCTGATGAAGTCAACTTCCTATCAGCTAGGAAGAAGACCCAATTCAAAATGAAAAATCAATTGGGCCCCTTCATTTGTAATCCCAGAGAAGCTGGACCAGAGGCAGATAAGATTTTGCAACAAATGAAATTCAAGAACATCTTTATGTGGCAGTATGACCCTCATGGAGTCATAAACAAGCTAAAGATAAAGGTCAAATTGGGACCTTTCATCCATCATCCTAGACCAAACATTGACAGGTTTGTCAACCAATCAAAATGGTTAGAAAACACTCTAATAGACGTGGACAATACTGTAGTTGATGTAGAGAATACATTGATTGATCTAGAAAAACAGATTGATACAAGTTCCTTCCTGCAGGTTGGAGAACTAGGAGAACCAATGAATATTCCTCCTATTTTACAGACTCCAGCAAATGAAGATAGAAACGCAAAGAGAACCAGGGAGGAGGGTTCCAGTTCATCTATGGAAACCACAGGCGAACAATTTGAGATCAATTACACGAAGAGGCCCAAGCTTAATCGTGTAACTGAACAGGAAGACACCATTGACTTAGTGGAAATCACTGACACTGATACAATGGTGGAATGGAGAAAAGGCACAACAACTTCAGGAGAAACACACCAACCCTCAACATCAAACATTCAACTTATTGAGAGACAACTCAACGTTGAGGTCTCTTCATTCACCAGGCCTGTGGATAAAGAGAAGGATATCAAAGATAGATATAAGGAAGTTAAGTTGAGGAATGAGAAGTTGAAAGCTGAGACTTATGCCCAATACTTCAAGCAGACACCTACAAATCAAAACAGATTGATGTCAGCCTTTGACATCAAAACAAGAAAAATGCAAATGTCATTCATGCAACCTACAGTCCAGCAGCGAAAAACATCAGCAGACTATAGGAAAACAGATTTTGAGGTTTTGGCCAGGGATGTCCATCCCATTGACCGAATTGAGATTCACAAGAAGGCAGGTGAGATTATCTATTCCACCTTGACAGGTAAAGCTATGGCTACACATAAGCTGCAAAGTTCATTGGACAACATTACAACACGATACAAACTGGAGAAGGCCTCCTCATAGGCCAAAGATAACATAATCAAGTCACTGGAAGACTTGGTCATTGAGCTGGGACATGATCCCAATGATATCAAGGCTGCTGAGAAGTTGATAAAGAAAAAGAATGAGGACATTGCTGCGCTCAAAAAACAACTCAAATTTCCTCATTCAGAGCACTCACAGACAAAGGAAGTCCTTGAAAGCCAAACACATCAGGAGGAAATGATGGACCTTGTTTTACAACTCAATGATCAATTGAAGGAAACGAAGAAGGAGTTGGATAGCTTGATACAGTTAAAACAAGCTAGTCTTGAGACTGCCATTGCCATTGTTATCCCAACAGTCACTACTGCAGTACCATCCACCTTGGCAGCTGCATTGGCTCCTACAACTCCACTGGCTATAGCACTACCAGTTGCCATAGCATCTACATCAGCAATAGGGTCAACAATAGCAACAACTCAGCCAGGTGATGAGGCAAGTAAGTTGGTCAAGGTAACGGAAGACATGTCCATTCATACCACACAAATAAACAAGCTTAAGGAAAAGATAATCAGTCTGGAGAATGACAATAAGCTTGCCTAGATTATGCACTAAGAAGAAGTACAGAAGGCAACCATAATGAATGAAAGGATAAAGAGCTGACATTAAAGGAGCCACTTGGCCAAGCTAAGGAACAATTATGTGCCAATATCATTGACTCTGTCAATGATATTTGGCCATCCATTCAAGTAATCTTTGAGAAAAATGACTTAGTGAAAGAGGCTACAGAAGCCATACAGAGAGTTATGGCTAAACTGGGAGACATGCCAGGAAAAGCCACTAGGATCATCCACTTCCTCAACTCCAAAAACAAATATGAATTTTAGGAGCTGGAGATAACTGATAGGACTGGCACAATATTAGAGGTAAAAAAGGTCCTCATCAAGAGGAATTTGATGATGAACCTTGAAGATAAATGCCAAACCATGTAGCTAGCTATAGACAGGTTCATGGTTAAGTTTGATGTTTTGAGGCAGAAAGGTTTGCCAAATCCCTTGGTGATAAATGATAAATTGATGCCATAGGATGAATACAACAAGAGAATTAGAGAGGTGGCTAGGGTTCAGGTAAATACTTCGTCCATGAAAGGGATGGCTACTGGAAAGGTTCTATATCAAACATTTGAGAACCTGCTTTACCTCCAGCATGAGGTAAAACACCTTTTTGTAAATAAACCCACTTTTGCCAAGTATACAAAAGCATATGAAATTTATAGGAAAATGGTAAATATTCAATTACTAGATGCAGACACATGGGAAAAGTTAAATGACCTCGTGTAAAAGTGCACAGTAAAAGTGAGAACAACATAGTAGAAGAAAAGTGTCAGTTGAAAGGTCAAAAAAAAAATAACAACCATCATGAAGACCAACAATAGGCAAAAGAATAAACAACAAAATATCAGAGCATAAAGACAACATATCCAAATAAAGAGGGACATCATACAACAATTGAACATCCGTCTCTATCTTCTTGCATGAAGATATTTCTCTCCCCCAGATTAATTCCCAAGGCAGTTTGGGATATTTTGTAAACTATTTTTGTATAAATACTTCATGTTTCGAAGTATATATATATAAATATATATATATATATAAAAATATATATATATATATATAATATATATATATTTTTTTTATTTATTTATTTATTTTTATTTATTTATTTATTTATTTATTTTATTTATTAATTTATTTATTTATTTAATTTATTTTTAATTTTTATTTTATTTTTATTTTTATTATTTATTATTAATTATTATTATATTATTATTTATTATAATTATTTATTTATTTTATTTATTTATTTATTTATTTTTATTTTCTTTTTTTTTTTTTTTTTTTTTTTTTTTTTTTTTTTTTTTTTTTTTTTTTTTTTTTTTCAGCGAAAAAAACGGTAACTTTTATTAATAATGTAATAAAAAAGTTACACCACTTAGTCGGATACATCTCAGCTCAAGACGCCACTCTGGGCTCAATGAGCTTTACACAAATAACGCAACGTTAGAGAACTAACGTGCCCAAAGAAAGAGAGATAAGAGGAAAGAAAAGAAAGGAGAGAAAGAGGCGGGAGAAGGGCAAAAAACAGGCCCACATCAGTATTTCCTCCCCTTTTTCTTTTCGACTTTACGCCACTCACCCGGAGTGGGTTCGGTCGAAACTATGACTATTTGTGATTCTGAATTCTGGATGCCAGGATCTTTACATGTTTCGAAGTATTGAGTGTGGATTGCTATACATTTGTAGAGTTGTATTGATCATAAAACTAAGGGTTATTGTACCAATTTTTTAAGTCAGCAGATTGGACTGAGGAATAAAAAGATTGCATTACATGATTCATGTGTTGAGCTATTACGGTGAAGTATTTTCTTTGTCAAATTTGTTATCTTCTTAGGTATTTCACAAACTTACATGTTATCTAAAGTGAATGAATTAACTGGAAATTTATTTTAGAATTTGTTTAAGTACACTCTGTCTTGAACAATTAATCATTTCTATGTTATCTTCTAATATCCAGATGCGAGAATCCTTAATTGCTCTCCCATCCTGGTTGACCTCTTTCACTTCTTTCATAATCTGGCCTAAGGAACCCTTAATTGCCCTTTGGATCTGATTGAAACCAACTTCACCATCCAGCCTTAAGATTTGAAATGACTCAGCTACCTTGCCCCGTAGACATTATTTTTAGAACTTGATCCAATTTTGTTTGCTTGACATTTGACCCCATAGCCCAATGGTAAACGACATCCCTCTATCCATATAAGTAAGTGATCCCACCACCAAATCCAAATCAAAACCCAAGTACAATCATAACTAGCCTAAAATCAAATAACTAAAACAAAGTTAAATCATAAAGAGAGAGCCCTCTTTGAGCATTAGGAAGGCTAGATTCTAATCTCCAAAGTAGGTTTGTGGTTACCTCTAATCATTTCTTTCTTAAAAAACTATAGAGAAATATTGGAGTTTTAACAGTATGTCAAAACCTTAGAAAGAAAAAATGAAAGACGAATTGAAGGGAATTAAATTTTTGTTGTCATAGTAGGTGATTCTATCTTTCGGAGGCATTTTGAACTGCAAAAACAACACCTACCCTACCGTTGCTTCCTGGATTTCATTACTTCCTCCTCCATGTACTGTGTGAAATTTGATTCAACTTGCGGTCATTTTGTGTTCAAGAATTGGGACACTTAGTTGACTCGAACCTTGGTCGACCTCGATCTCGTGAAACCCTATTTTGCTTTCGATAATTCCACTTTTTTATAATGTGGTATATGGAAATTTGATAGCCTACGACAAAGGATTTTTTCCAGGTTTAAGATGGTGTTTAATTATTATTATTATTACTCAATTTTAAGGTCACGGGCAAGGGTGTATGAGATCCCTTTGTTTATGGGACAAAGGACCCACCTCCGGTGCAGCGATTTGACTACTTTGTAGTGGTATATGGTAATTTGATAACATACGATAGAGGCTCCTTTCCAGGTTTAAGATGGTGTTTAATTATTATTATTATTATCCAATTTTAAGGTCACGACGAAGGGTGTATGAGATCCCCTTGTTTGTGGGACAAAGGACCCACCTCCGGTGCAGCGATTTGACTATTAAGTCTACGAAGGCATACATAATCTACCCCCCTCTGGTTTTGAACCTATGACCTCTTAGGAGGAAACACATGTTGTTAACCATTAGGCCCAATAAGTAATCACATTATAGTAACAAAAAAATATTCATACCATTTCAGATAGGTTAATTATTAATATTGTGCAATTTCTAAAAACTTAAAATAAATATATGTCTTATGTAATCTAGATCCATTTTAATTTTATCGAGTGCAGACCACTAAAAAAAAAGGTTTGCACCTCTAGAGATTTGATCCCCTACGAACTTGATACATTCAGAGTTAAGATGGATCTAGGTTGTTCGAATAACTACATTGCAAATGCATCAATCGTCACTATATTTTTTCCAAGTAGAAATAATAACTCTAGCAAGGAGAAAGTTTATTTGTCGTTCAATTATGGCATGCCCTAATTTGGGTTTATCAACATTGTAAAATATAACTTTGTTGTAACACTCTTAATATCACTATATCTTGAAGCTTGTAATCGCCTTGAGAGTTCCTCTCATTGTAAAACATTTCTTTGTGCCATTTATGTGATTGTTGTTAATGTAAATTAGTGTTATCCCATCGAGTTTTCACTTCATAACTACTCCACAAGCATTTGTTGATAATTTACAAGGACTTTGTGATTCCACCTTATTCGTAGAGTTAGTTAAACATGTAAAAGTCCCCAAGTTGGTTAATCATCTCATTAATCAGTTTCATTAGGTATGACTAATGGATTATGTTTGGTAATAGAGTGGTCCCTATCCCTTTCACTAATATTGTTATTATGAAACCATTTGGATGCTAAACATAACAAGTCGATATCAATTAAGTATAGAATCAACTTAAGTGGGATTATAATAAATCAAAAGAATGAAGTTGGTAAAATAGAAAATATGGAAAGCAAGACATATTGAGTGGTTATAAAAGAGGAACAATAATCTAACTTTCTATGTGTAAGATTATAAAGCCTCCTGCAAGAACTCTTACCAATTTGATGTGCTATGTAGCAACAATTTGGATTCTTAAATAAAACAACAAGTCTGTGAACTTGTTAGTTTTTCCAAACCTTTTAAGCATGGTTTATCACCTCCAACTAATGCTACTTCATCTAGCTAGCTTGAAGATAGTAGGGCAAGCATTACTTTGGCAAGATTTTTTTTACTAGAGATATCATTAGCAAGGAAGGTCTCCCATCAAAACATGGGTTGATTTCAAAATTGTGTTGTAGAGGAAATTCTACCCAATTGGATATGAAGGTACAAGAATACATAGTAGGGTTCCAATGGTTGTCTATTAAATCACATATTACATGGGGCTAGGAAGTGATAATGCTTAAGTTCATCATGGAATTTTATAATCACATTAAAAAAGAAATGGCTTTGTTAGACTTTAACATTTTTTATGGTGGATATGCCAAAGATAGGATGTGGCGGCAAAGGGAAGTTGGTTTAAGTTACCCTGATTGAAGGTGCAAATAACAAGTCCTCTAGATAGAAATATGGATAGAAATTGGATCCTCTAAGGAGACTCATGTGAGAAAGGCTAGGAGAATGAGGAAGTGATGCAAACCAATTATGGAGTCTGTGTATCTCGACCTCTGATGGCACTAATTTCTTGAGCCTATGGGTTATGGGCCCATGAATATGGCTTCTTTTGTCTTATTTGCAGAAATGGAGCTAACAATCCTCTGAATTCCAAACCTTCATTGTGCTAATACTGGGAAGAACCAACAACATTATGCTCTTGACCACTTGGCATCCACATTCTCCCAAATCTAGAGCAATGACACTATTGTTTCGACCCACTGGTAACTTCAAGAAATTCGAGTCAAATTTTCCATGCACCTTTTCTCTTTTCTTTCAGGGTTGAGGTTACAGCCCCATCTTCGTGTTAAAGTTCAGGGTCTTGGCCTTGGTCGGGGGTGGGATCTTTTGATTTTTTTTGCAGCTGATCTCACCTAGTGCAAGGCCCAACCAACTGACTGAGCTCCACCCAAGTCAAAGGTCGGGTTGCTTGACTTAATCTAGTGTTGATTCCTTTTATCCACACCATTATTTAAATTGACCCGAAGGTCCAACCAAAGCCTCCATTACTTAATTCCACCCTTCGTCCCAACCACCTATGACTTGGTTTCATGCAATCCTCTTAGCGTTGCACACATGCATCCTCATCCCTTCTCACACTTACTCTCGATAGTTCTCAAAGGTGCTCTACTTCACCTTCATCCTATCATGGCGGTTGTGATGATACACATGGTTTGCATAAAGAAAACAACACAAATTCATATAAAAACATAGGTTGCTTATATATTTGAAATAAAGACGATTGCATATATGGCTTCATAGCCTAACGTCCCTTGGACTTAATCAAAATTACCATGGCCCTCTCTCTTTAGGCTTGATTCTTACAATGGATAGGTCATTGCCCTAACAATTTGTAGATAACCAATTCAAAGAAATAGAACCTAACAGAACGAGGAATCTTGTTGTTGCCAAGTCACGCCTTTTTAAGCCTTCAAAAAAATTACATGAAATTAAAGGATAATGTGTCCTCTGTCTCTGGCTGCCACAATGCCCTTTCTAGAAGCGTCTTGGAACTAATTCAGTTTTGGGTGGGGTCTATTCCCCTGTGTCATACTCCCACATTTGAAAATCTTCATGATCCCCTGTTCATGTACCTCATTGCTGCATTTCGTCCATCACCGCCTCAGTCTTCAATATCCACATGTATCTCTGAATGAGCTACAACCATGCCTCACTGACACCTCACTGACTCTCCTCTTTTGGCTCAGACTTTTGGCATCTCGATTCGATTCCTCTAGAACCTCTCGAGGTTCCTATGCTCACTTGGTTGTTGCACACTTGTTCACGCCCTTTCACAGTTCTACCCACAACTGTAGTTGTGGAATCGCCACAAAACTTCTACCCAACTGCAGTTAGAAGTTGCTCTTCTGCAAGAAATCTTTCCCGTGCTTTGATACCACTTGACGTAGGCTGAATCTGTGGTCTGCATATCTCGACCATTGATGCCTCTAATTTCTTGAGCCTATGGGTCATGAGTCCACGAATATGGATTCTTTTGTCTTATTTGCAGCAATGGAGCCAACATTCCTTTGAATTTAAAACCTTCACCATGCTTTTACTGGGTAGAACCACCAACATTATGTTCTCGATTGCTTGACATCCACATTCCCCCAAATATCAAGCGATGGCACTAATGTTTCAACCCATTGGAAACTTTAGGAAATTCAGGTCAAAATTTTCATGCACCTTTTCACTTTTCTTTCAGGCTAGAGCTTATAACCCCATTTTAGCATCAAAGGTTGGGATCTTAAACTTGGTAGTGGATCGGACCTTTTGTTATTTTTGTGGTTGATCTTAACTAGTGCAAGGCATGACTAGCCAACTCGGCCCCACTCAAGTCAGAGGTCGGGCTACTTGGCTTAATTGAGGGTCAATTTCTTTTACCCACAACATTATTTAAATTGATCGAAAGGTCCGACCAAAGCCTCCCTTTCTTAATTCCACCCTTCATCTCGACCACCTTTGAATTGGTCTCATCTAGTGCTCTAAGTGTTGCACACAAACATCCTCACCCCTTCTCACGCTTACTCTCTACATTTCTCGAAGGCCATCTAGTTTTCCTTAATCTTATAATGGTAGTTATAACAATACATAGGGTTTGCATAGAGAAAACAACACAAATTCATGAAAAAAAACATAGGTTTTTTATTATTTGAAATAAAGACAATTACATTTATGGCCACACGGCCCTTATCCTAACTCAAAATTACTCTAGCCCTCTCTCTCTTACCTAATTCTTACATTGGATTGTTCATCGCCTTGACAGTTTACAAACAACCCATTTAAAGAAATAAAACCTAATAGAATGAGGAATCTCATTCCTTCTAGATGACAACTTCTAAATGCTTAAAAAATTACATGAAATCAAAGGAAAGCATGTCCTTTGTCTCTCACTGCCACGATGCCCTCTCTAGAAGCGTATTGGAACTAATTCATTTTGGGGTTAGGTTTGTGCCCCTGCATCATACTCTCATGCTTGAAAATATTCATGAACTCTTGATCATGTACCTCATTGTTGCAGTTTGTCCATCACCATCTTGGTCTTTAGTCTCCACCTGTATCTCTGACTGAGTTGCAACCACGGCTCATTGACACCTCATCGACTCTCCTCCTTTGGCTCGTACTTTTGGCATGTTAGTTCACCTCCTTTGGAACCTCTCAAGCTTCCTATGCTCGCTTAGTTGTTGCACACTGTATCACGTCCTTCGACAATTCTATCCACAAGCACAATTGTGGAATTGACACACAACTTCTACCTAACCGCAACTAGAAGTTTCCCTTATGCAAGAAATATTTCTTGTACTCTGATACCACTTGACACATACCGATTCTGGGGTCTGTGTATCTTGATTATTAATGGCTCTAATTTCTTGAGCCTGTGGGTTATGAGCCCACGAATGTGGCTTATTCTATCTTATTTGTAATAATGGAGGCAACATTCCTTTGAATCTCAAACCTTCATTGTGATAGTATTGGGCATAACCACTAACATTATGCTCTCGACCACTTGACATTCACATTCTCCCAAATCTCAAGCAATGGCACTAGTGTTTTGACTTCTCTTTTCTCTTTTCTTTTAGGCTTGAGCTTACAACCCCATCTTGGCATCAAAGGTCAGGAGTCTTGGCCTTGGTTGGGGGTCGAACCTTTTGTCACGGTTGATCTCACCTAGTGCAAGGCCCGACCAACGATTGGGCCCCACTTGAGTCGAAGGTCGATCTGTTTGGCTTAATTGAGGGTCCATTCCTTTTATCCACACCATTATTTAAATTGACCCAAAGGTATGGCCAAAGCCTCCCTTGCTTAATTCCACATTTCATTCTGACCACCTTTGACTTGGTTTCATGTGTTCCTTTGAGTGTCATGCACATGAATCCTTTCCCTTTCTCATGCTTACTCTCTATAGTTCTCAAAGGCACTCTAGTTCGCCTTCATCCTATCATGGTGGTTGTGACGATACACAAGGTTTGCATAAAGAAAACAACACAAATTCAGATAAAAAAACATAGGTTGCTTATGTCTTCGAAATAAAGACAATTACATATATGGCCTCATGGCCCTTGGGTTGACTCAAAATTACTCTAGGCCTCTCTCACTCAACCTTATTCTTACATTAGATTAGGCATACCCTGACAATTCTTAGATAGCCCATTTAAAGAAACAAAACTTAACAGAACGAGGAATCTCATTCCTACTAGCTCACACATTCTGGAGGCTTCAAAAAAATAACATGAAATCAGAGGAAAGCATGTCCTCTGTCTCTGGCTGCCACGATACCCTTTCTAGAAGCATCTTAGAACTAATTCAGTTTGGGGTGGGGTTTATTCCCCTGCATAAGGAAGGGAGAAAGTTAGACATTATTTGCAAGCATTGTGGAAGGAGCATACATGATGAAGAGAAGTTCTATAAACTTAATCTAGGTAAATACCTTAATAAAGTGAGGAAGTTTTTAACTTGCTAATATTGAATAGGAGGAGCGAGTCGTGATGGTGTTGAAGTGAATACGAAACTGTTATGGAAAAACTTTAAACCAAACCCCAAAGTGGAATAGAGGGATCAATTATTCCATGTGAAGATGCAAATTGAGAATATGTTGGTTAAGGCCATCTAAAACACTAGTAGTCAAAAGAACCTCATTAGAGAGGCAATGGAAAGAAATTTGAGTTTGACCACTCTATACCATCAAGATCCATATCCATTATGATGGTTGCACAATAATGTAGTGTTGGTTGTCAATAAATAGTGCATGTTCTAATTTTTAAATTTTAACTACTCTTATTAATGAGATCAAATGTGATGTGGTTCCAATATATGTCTATGAAGTTGTTGTGAACCCAATAGCCAAACTAGCACAAGAAACACAAAATTCAGTAGTTTAATGCCTAAATTTGTAGGTTTTAACCTTTTACAATTAATTAATAAAATTGTTTTTTAATAAAACAAAAAACATGAAATGGCAAACACACACTGTTAACACATAGACTTTACCTTGGAAACCAAAACCAGGAAAACCATAAAGATTTTTTAGTATATTTTCCTTTACATTATTACAACACACACACACACATAGTGTGACATCCATATATTTCCAATCCATTTACCCTATATTATAATACAATCATCATTCCTTAATCAAAACTACAAAACCATGGGCTAAACTACCATGTGCCATCAAGCCACTAAAGGTGAAAACCATATACTGAAATCTGCAAAAAAATGCCCAATTTTTTTTTGGGAGCTTTCAGCCCTGACCTTCTTTTGACCCACCATTGTGCCCCGTGCAACATATAGCACATGAACATAGTCATGCAAAAAATATAACACATAGCCAACATTCTCTCACTTGTTATTTTATTTGCACACAGGGGATTGCAGGAGTGCATGATCAACAATCCAAGCAAGTAATGCCCATTGCTTCTCTACACTGAGAGAATTTCTTAATGCTTATATACTTTATTAATGAATCTATAACATTCTTCAACATGTCCACCTTCACCAGCGACACCTTCTTGTCTTCAATCATATCTCTCATAAAGTGATACTAAACATCAATATTCTTTGTCTTAGAATGATATGTTGGGTTCTTTGCTAGGAAATTGCATTTTAACTATCATAATTTATCCTCATAGCTTGTTGTACCAACCCAATATTGAACACAATATTTGTATCCATATTGCTTCCTTGATTGCATGTGTCGCTACCATGTATTCAACTTCTATATTTGAGAGTGCCACTACAAATTATCTCTTGCTCATCAAACTCATTGCTCCTCCAAATAGGTTAAACACATACCAACTTGTAGATGTCTTTTGATCCATATCTCTAGCCCAATTTGCGACAACAAATCCATGTATGTCCAACCCTTTGTCCAATCCTAGTCTTGATAGCAAAATCCATGGCCAATAGAGCCACACAAATACTTTGAAACCCTTTTAACTATTGTCTGATGCTCCTTCACTTGTTTTGACATATACTTGCTCAATTCTCCCACTGCATGTGCAATGTCTGATTGGGTGTAAACCATTGCATACATCAGAAATCCAATTGCATTGGCATATGGGACATGGGATATGTCCTCTTCCTCCTCATGTGTCTTGGGACACTGATCTACATATAACTTTACATCTACAGGAATATGCACTTTTATTGGTTTACATTCCCACATATTAAATCTCTGTAATATTGTCTCAACATACTTCCTGTGATTTGACTAGAGTTCCATGTTAACCCAGACTTTTCTAATTTTCATTCCCAAAATGAAATTTGTAGCACCAAGGTCCCTCATTTCAAATTTAGAGGACAACTAAATTTTCACTTCTTGGATGATTTCCCTATCATTTCCAATCATCAATATATCATCCTCATACAAGACCAAATATATAAGATGATCACCAACTAATTTGAATTATATATAATTGTCCTCTTTGCTCCTTGTGAAGCCAAGCCTTAATATATAAGTATCAATTTTTTGACACCACATCCTTGGTGATTGCTTTAACCTAAATGAAGACCTTTTCAACTTGCACACCAACTCTTTTTTTCCCTTCACCACAAATCCTTCTGGTTACCTCATATAGATTTCTTCTTCCAGGTCCCTATGTAGGAATATTATCTTTATGTCCATCTATTTTACTTTAAAATCAAAAGAAGTAGCAATAGATAAAATAAATCTACTAGAAGTTGACATCAAAATAGGAGAAAAGATCCCACCAACCAAAGTCAATTCACTCTACCTGGGAATAACCTTTTGCTACTAAATGAGATTTGTATTTCTCCACTCTACTTTCTACATTCAACTTCTTCTTAAACACCCATTTCTAATAATGGGATTTCTTCCAACTGGAAACTTCACTAGTTCCCAAGACTCATCATTATCCAAGGATGCCATTTATTTAACCAAGGCCCTTTTCTAGAGTTTGTCATCCTCTTAATTCATTGTCTCCCTAATAGTTCTAAGATCATCATCATTAATAAACAAAGCAAAAATTTAATGTAAATCAAGTGGATCATAACTTTATGGTTGCCTTCTTTCTTGAACTTATCTTCTCAATACTCGAGTATGTGGTTCTTCTTCTTCTTCTTATTCATGTTCTTATATAGAGTTTGTTTCATCATCCTTTAATTCAAATTCTATCTTTGTTGGTTCTTCTTCCCTTGGTAGGACTCCTTGGTTGACAACATCTTTGAGTATTGTAGATATCATATCTCTGCCACACACCACTTTCTCAGTTTCTAGGTTCCAAATCTTATAACCTTTCAGACCATCTTTATATCCAATAATGTTACAATTTTTAGCTTTCTTATCCAACTTAATCTTATTGTTATATACCTAGGGGGGATAATATGGGGTACAAAGGGAGGTACCCAAGGTAATAATGTAATAATGGGATGGGCCATAGTAATAAATACGGTGGTTAACCCATATCATGTAAGGGACCACAAGTAGTTAGTAATAATGTAATGAGCCCATGGTATTAGCTCGATGGTATGAGGGAACCATGGTAATGATCCATGGTATTATATGTATGAGGCCTATATAGAGGCTAGAGACTCCACATGAAGAGGTGTCAAGGATTATTGTATGAACAGGCATATGGCTTGTGGAGTGTTCTCCTTCCTTAAGGAGTAAATGTATGGTGTTGCCTTACCTTAAGGGTTTGATCAATAAAGAATCATTTCATACTATTTATGGGTTTATTTGCATTGTCTTATATTTTCATATCAGATTTATAATATTTTTGAGTTAGATCTATAACAAGTGGTATTAAAGCACTTTCTTGGGCAAAAGTGGAAATTTTTTTCATAAGGAGTAATGTTATATACCTAGGGGGGATAATATGGGGTACAAAGGGAGGTACCCAAGGTAATAATGTAATAATGGGATGGGCCATAGTAATAAATAAGGTGGTTAACCCATATCATGTAAGGGA
>APFE030643400.1:295714-318309 GCA_000404065.3 Pinus taeda
GTAATAATGTAATGGGCCCATGGTATTAGTTCGATGGTATGAGGGAACCATGGTAATGACCCATGGTATTGTATGTATGAGGCCTATATAGAGGCTAGAGACTCCACATGAAGAGGTTTCAAGGAATATTGTATGAATAGGCATATGGCTTGTGGAGCGTTCTCCTTCCTTAAGGAGTGAATGTATGGTGTTTCTCTACCTTAAGGGTTTGATATTAATAAAGTGAATAATTTCTATCTATATTCAGATATTGTTATTCTTGGGTTTATTTCTATTTATCATATATTTTTGGGTCAGAGCTATAACAAGTGGTAGCAGAGCACTTTCTTGGGCAAAAAAGTGGAGGGTTTTTTTTTTTGTTTTTTGTTTCTTTTGTTTTTTTGTTTTTTGTTTTTGTTTTGTTTGTTTGTTTTTTTTTTTTTTTTTTTTTTTTTTTTTTTTTTTGGTTTTCCAAGATTTCGAGGGTGACGAGTTTGCAGATCATATCTGTACATTTTGGTGCAATATATGCACAATCTAATTGAATATCTAGATTCTATGTGAAAAAATACCCGATTTTAAAAAAAAGATTGGTCGAATCGGAGTCTGGATGAAGGAGATATCGCTGGTTAAAAAATCAGTGGTGTTGCAGACATTTTTCGGGGCAGCGAGTTTGCGGCGTAGATCTGAACGTCCTGGTGCAAGATCTGCAAAATCTAATTGCAGATCTGGATTCTTTGTGAAAAAATACCCAATTTAAAAAAAAAAAAAATCAGTTGAATCAGATTCCGGATGAGGGAGATATCGCTGATTTAAAATCAACTATTTTTTAAGAATTTTTGGGTGACGACGGGAGAGTTGCAGTGTAGGTCTGAAATTCCAGTGTCGGGATCAGGATTTCTATCACATGGGTAGATGCAGAATGGTTGTTCCATTTCCAAAAATAGGCCATAATAGGGATTCTGAGCAAAATTGACGGAATTGTGGCCATTTCAAATTTTCGTCAAGTAAGTGAATTTTTCTCGAACCCTCTTCATGGAAAATTTTACTGGAAAAGATGATAGCCCTACTATTGAAGAATTCATACAAAAACTAAAGAAAATATTTGGGGAGGGATGGAAGTTTATAGTACCACTTGGTTTGAAAGAAGAGGCCGCCATATGGTGGAACTCACTGGGCATCATTGGCTTGTCCAAATTCTCGAATGAAGAAATGGAAAAACTCCTTATGGACAAATGGTCTCAGGCTAGAAAATAAGATAAGGGGAAACATGTGGGGTTATTTCCTACTGGTATATCCTTATTGCAAGTTCATGGATTGATTCAGAATGAGAAAATCATTGTGTCTGTAAATCCGAGTTGCAAGCAAAATCTCATAAATATCAACTTGGCAAAAAAATTACAAGTACTAGCAAAAAACATTGAAAATGCACAGGATGTGCAAGTTTATAAAGATTTGAAGCTGTCTATGGATAAGTATGTGTTGCATGGTGATTTTTATGCTTTGATATGGATAACATGGATGTTGTTTTGGGATACCCTTGGATGGAATCGGTGGGTACTATCAATATTAATGTGCAGAGGAAATTCTTGAAGCTCTGGTATAAAAAGAAGAAAATTACATTACAGGATATTTCCATCAATAAACAAGTAGAGTCCAAGGATGCTAAAGCAGAAGATGTTCTAGGGACTGACATATCAGATGATGAGCCAATGATGATCGAAAATCAAACACAAACAGAGGTTGAAGCAGGAAAGGTTACAGGTGCTGATACATCAGATGAGGGCTCAGTGGTTGAAGTAATATTGGAAGATAAGACACCACAACAGGCACCACAACATAACAGTCAAGCTCCAGTGAGGGGTGAATTAAAGAAAAAGATACCGTGGGTTAAAACTTCAACATATCATCACCCACATCACCCCTCAAGACAAAAACCATCAAGATGGCAACCAATTAGCCACAAGGACAACAACCCCCGCAGGACAGATGGAGAGGAGCGAAGATCCACCTACTGCACATCAACACAGAAGAGCTACCACGGTCAACTTCCATCTCAAGTGAGCGAGGCACCAGCGAGATAGAGGGTTCACCTTTCTCTTAGATGACTAGATGCACGTGCATGGTACCAGTGGACTACTCTTTTGAGTAGATCTTATTATTTGTGTTCTTCCCATGTTTCGGGGACGAAACATGCTAAGGGGGGTGGAATGTTATATATACCTAGGGGGATAATATGGGGTAAAAGGGAGGTACCCCAAGTAATAATGGATGGGCCATAGTAATAAATAAGGTGGTTAACCCATATCATGTAAGGGACCACAAGTAGTTAGTAATAATGTAAGGGGCCCATGGTATTAGTTGATGGTATGAGGAGAACCATGGTAATGACCATGGTATTGTATGTATGAGGCCTATATAGAGGCTAGAGACTCCACATGGAGAGGTGTCAAGGAATATTGTATGAACAAGCATATGGCTTGTGGAGTGTTCTCCTTCCTTAAGGAGTGAATGTATGGTGTTTCCCTACCTTAAGGGTTTGATCAATAAAGTGAATCATTTCTATCTATATTTAGATATTGTTATTCTTGGGTTTATTTCTATTTATCATATATTTTTGGGTCGGAGCTATAACAAGTGGTATCGGAGCATAACAAGTGGTATCAGAGCTATAACACTTATTCTCCTTTGGAATGTGTACATAAGCATCACAACCAAATACCCTGTGATGTTTAAGAGGGTTTCGTACTAGTCCATACCTCACGTGGAGTCTTGTCATCTAACATTGATGAGGGTGATCTATTTACCAAGTAACATGTAGTTTCCACGACATCTCCCCAAAATTCTTGTCCTAACTCGAGACCACTGAGAATGTTCCTTGTTTTCTCCATCAACGTCCTATTCACTCTTTCTACAACTCCATTCTACCTAGGTGTGTATGGAGTAGTCTTATGCCTTGCTGTACCACACTTCTTACAAAATTCTTGGAATTCATTCCCATGGAATTATCCACCATTATCTATCCTCAACAACTTGATTTTCTTCTCTATATGATTTTCCACAAGAGCCTTAAACTCTTTGAATTTCTCAAAGACTTCAAATTTCTTCTTGAGAAAATAAATACAATTATTCCTCAAGAAGTCATTTATAAATGAGACATAGTAAACAAATTTACCAGTGATGGAACCAACATAGGTATACACACATCCTTGCACACCAATTATAATATTTCCTCTAACCTTTTAGAACTAGAGGTGAATCTTACCAATTCTACTTCCCATATAAGTAATTCTCATAGAAATTAAAATCTAGAGAGAAATTCGACATACCTTCTACCATACCATTACTGTGTAGTACTCAAAGGACCTTCTCTATGATATATTCCACTCTTTAATGCCACATCATGGTATTTTCTCCAAGGGTTGTAAGATTTTCTTTCTTCTACTCCACTCTTAGGAAAAATGGAACTATTGCACCGATCACCAATAGTGCTTCCCAACAAATTATTTAGAGTTCCAATCTGAGCTCCCCTCAGTAATACCATTTCTCCACGAACCATCCTCAAGTAGGATTTTGAAACATTGTTTTTATACTTGTATTGCTCATCTTGGTTACAAAAATCAAATTTCTGGCCAATCGTGGGATGTGCAGAATAGTGGGGAGCGTTTTAGTCTTTTCACCCATGAGCTCCAATGTAACATACCTAGTTCCCTCAATGACTTACAAAGGTTACAAGGTACCCAAAATTTTATATTTTCTTTTACTAGCTTGATAATAAGCTTTGATATTGCTTTTTCACATACCCCTACTAAATTTATGCTAATCACACTTGCAAAAACCTTGTTTTCAACTCTTATACATTTTTTCAAACAATTTACATGTAAACCTTTCTTCAAATACTTTGTATACAACCAATTAAGTAGTATTTTTCTTGTATACATCTTTTCAAACATTTTGTATGAAATAAAATTAGAAACATTGCTCTAATTCCATTAGTAACATACTAACCGAAATATACCATTCAATCATGCAACTTTTGATTTTTGTATTTGGGGTATTTTATCAAATAGTTTGTATGTAAATTGTAATAAATCATCTTTAAATCATTTCTTCAAATTCTTTGCATGCAAATAGAAATATGTAAGCTACAACAATACTATCATACAACAATACTATCTCCATCTAGAAAACAACATTTTCATTTGATCATTTCATTAGACAATTTGTATGCAATGAATCATTAAACCATTTAGGCATTTCTTCAAACACTTTGCATGCAAACTAATATAGCAAATTCTTTGCATGCACATAGGAAAATATCGACTATAGCAATACTATTATAGAACAAAACAAATTTTTCATTGGGGCACTTTATCAAATAATTGTATGCAATGAATCATTAAAAACCAATTATGCATTTCTTCAAGCACTTTGCATGCAAACTAATATAGCAACTTCTTTAGGGCATACATTCTAAATTATAGCAGTCCAAGTTCTAAAAACTGAACTAAGTGATTAATGGGAATTCCCCTCACTATGGTTCAAATTTCAACCTCTTGAACCTCTTAGATTAAAAGTTATAGTATAATTGCTAAGATGACCTGTTTGACGCATGATTTTAGGATCATTAAAGAAGCTCGACTTCCTCTAATCTTATATACTAAAATATCATGACCAACGATTTGAAATTTGGACCATATGATCAATAAGATTTCCCCTCACTATGATCCAAATTTCAGCTTGTAGAACCTCCTAGAAGAAAAGTAAGAGCAAAAATTCCAACATGACTTGTTTGATGCATGATTTTAGGAGCATTCAGGAAGCTTGACTTCCTTTGATCATATCTCCTAAATTTCATGACCCAAGTTCTAAACGTTGGACCAAATGATCAATAGGATTTCCTTGCAACATGGCCCAAGTTTCAAATTCTAGAACCTCCGAGAAGAAAAGTTATAACACAAATGCCAATATGACATGTTTAAAGACGCATTTAGGAATCCCAACTTCCTATGATCATATTTTCTAAATTTCATGACCCAAGATCTAAAAACTGGACCAGATGATCAACAGGATTTCCCCTCACCATGGTCCAAGTTTCAGCTTCTAGAACCTCCCATAAGAAAAGTTACAATAGAAAAGTGAGCAATAGTAATCATAGAGCCCTACATGTCCGCATGCAACATATTAATTTGCACATAAAAATCAAGACATTTTTCTTACAACCTCAAGGTGAAATTTAAATATTATCACAAAAAAATCAATGCATTTCGCCTATTGGTTCCATGCAACAATTTCTTACAGCCATGCAGGATTATCACAATGCTATACATCAATTCAATAAAGAACTAATCATCACATTCACAACTCATAGTTAATAACAATTATGAAATATAACAATCGTTGAAACTGAAGGTGGGACTTTATTTTCCACCCAACCACAGACTAGCTGCAACCTATAATTCTTCCAATAGTCACCGTTGATCCAGACCCATGATCCAAGGGGATTTTTTCAAGCAAACTCATAGAAATCATGCTCAACACTAGGAGTATGGAATTTTTGGTTTATGGAGTTTATTAGCCCCAAAAATCCAATTATGCCCTTCATCCCATTTCCTTCATCCAACCGAGAGAGAGAGAGAGAGAGAGAGAGAGAGAGAGAGAGAGAGAGAGATACTTTTTTGTTGTTTGAATGTGTTTTTATCCTTTTTCTTGTGTGTTTCTTCATGTTCGTCTTAGAACATTCTTCAAGATCTTTATTACTAGTTGCACATTTGATTAAGTAAGCTAACACCTCTCTGGTTCTTCTTCCTTTCCCCCCTTAAATTATGGATCTGTACTCCCACTGTTGAGGCCATTCAAATAAATTTATAATCATTTAACATTAGAATATAATTACATTACAAAAAGCAGGGGGAGTATACTAGGGGTGTTACAAGCCCCGCCCCCTTAATAGGAACACCGTCCTGGGTGTTCTTAGTAGCAAAATACTAAAACAAAATTGAGATTTATAAACAACTCTTACATTCACTTATCTAGCAATAAAAAATAGGTACACCACCCTCATTTTCTCAACCATCTCTTAGGTCGCTTCGTCGTGTCCAAAGTGTTTCCATTGCACCTTGACCTACTCGATTACTTAATTTTGTAGTGTGATTCGCCTCCAATTTCTAGCAATGTTATCCAATATGCCCAGTCCTCCTTTAGGAAACAATTTCATCTCATTTATTTTTAGGACACACCTAATGCATTCCTAATCCAAATCAGTATGCACATAATTCCATGAAAATCAATTCACCTTTCAAGTTTTAGCATCCCCTTATTTGCCTCATTAGTCCCTCAGGTGATTCGTTCCTTTTTTTGTGCTATCACTCACCTTCCAATTTTAAGCTTCCCCCTCTCTGTTTCCTCAGTCCCTTAGGTGATCCATCCCTTGGATCTGCTCTCTTGCATAGGAAGAATTTGTCAGCCAAGGCATCCTTCTTCCTTTCTTTAA
Organism: Pinus taeda; assembly: GCA_000404065.3. NCBI lineage: Eukaryota > Viridiplantae > Streptophyta > Pinopsida > Pinales > Pinaceae > Pinus > Pinus taeda. The sequence continues at coordinate 302,187 of APFE030643400.1, forward strand.
TAACATAACACATGTTTCATGGCACACCTCATGGCGATCAATGCTTATCATAGGATTCGAGTGTTACCACAATGGCCAAGTTTTCAAAGTCTTTATCTTCATTATGCTAGTACACACTCTTATGTCTTTAAGTTGATATTTTTTACATTACAATTAGCTTCATATACATGTGGTTGGAAATTCACTAATTCTCCTACATCACAAATGTAACAAACCTTGTTTGATTTTCCATGTACAAAAATGTAAGACCAAGGTCATGGAACACATATTCCAAGCTAAATGGTGGGAAAAACATCTTAATGGGTGTCACTTTCAGTTTATTTATGGCTAAGGAAATTGGCAAAGGCTTTGGTGAAGGCAAAGAGACAATAATTATCATTTTATTTATGAAAATATAGGAAAATAGGAGAAAAGGAAGGTGAAAGGACACCTATTTGCATGAGAGGGAAATTGAAGGAAAAATGAAGGAAAATGAAGAAAACAAAGGCCTGAATGATAAAAAGGCTTATGAGGATAAGTTTCTAGCTTCTGTTAGTTGAGCCTTTTGTTAGTTTAGTTTTGGAGCTCTCATGTCATTCTCTCATACTCTTGTATGCTTAGAGCATTCTTGGAGCACTTTGGCATACATTGGATTTGGAGAAATAAGGCAAAGGAAAGAACGTAGCACAAGGGAACAGTTGGATGAATAGTACAATTGGATTTCTTTGCAAGTAATAGGTTGCATGTGTGATTTCCTTGTTGATTTCTGGATGCATGGTATATGCATGTGATTTTTAGGTTATGTGTTGTCTTTGGCATGGATATTTTCCTGGATTGACAATGGCTTTAGCCTTGCCTTGCCATTTTCTGGATAGCCATGGTGTCACGGGTTTTTCCACTTGTTGTTTTTCCAATTGGTGCTCATATTTCATATGGCTGTGGGTTGGAACAAATGCTCTAGAAGTCCTGTAACAACTTGGGTTGAGTTACTAGTCCTGGAGCCTAGGTTGGGACAAACCCTCTAGAGCCCTTGGTGGGATGAGTTACTAGTCCTTGGAGCTGGGTTGGACAAATGCTCTGGAGCCCTGGAAGGTTGTGGGTTGAGTTACTAGTTCTAGAGCCATGGGCAACTTGGGTAAATATCGATGTGGTTGATGTTAGCGATGTTCGACCTTATAGGTGGAATCACCATGGTTGAGGGTTGAGATGGTTTGACCTATGGAAGCCTTAGTTTGGTTTTGTCTTTGTTTATTCCATGAGGTCACACATTCATGCTTGGAATATGGTGCGAGGGTGATTGGATGAAAGAGAGATTTGGTTCAACCCAATCTATGGTCGGGTGGTATGAGGAATTCCCTGACTTGGTTGGTATTTTCATATATTAATAAAAGTCATTATTCTATTATGATTCATGTATGCTTGTAGTGATTATGTTGGTAAGATTATGGCTGAGTTGCCATGGTTCCTATGTTGGTTATTTTCTGGTTATATGCTAGTTATATGATATGTACCATATGTGGCTCTTGTCATGAATTGTTTAGTTATTGATTGGTTGATGAATGTATGGACTAATAAGTGTTGTTGCAACTATATGGTGAGGGCGTAGAGCCTTCTTGGTGATTCTCAGATGAATCTCAAACTAATATGATTATATATGCATTCATGACTTATAACTTACATGTTTGCCATATGTTTGACAAAATGTTTGTTGTGGATTAGGCATGTATAGGTTAAGTTCTTGCTTGAGTTTTGATTGTTTAGCATTGTCATGATGTAAATCATGCTTCTGAAAGGCTTCAGGCAGTTCTAGGTAGGGGTCTGCAGGCTAGGTTGAAAAGGTGGCACAAATCCCAAAATTTCATGCACAAAACTAGAAGATTTGGGTCATAACTATTGGCAGCTAGGATTATGAGTGCAATTGGAGCCTCATAATTGCATGCATGCCTTGTTGTGGGTGCGGTTGGCGGTTAGGTAAGAGAAAAAGAAGTTCTAGCTCAGGATTTGGTCATCATAGGTTGTGGACTGACTTCTCGCAGATTGTTATGGCAGACAAGAGTGATCTCCCTAGATTCAAAAAGAGATCTAGTAACAAACAGATAAATGACTACTAACTTTCCTTAATTCATAACTAAAAAATGAAATGTGAAGTATGTAAGATCTCCTTGCCTTTTCTACAAAATGGTTGTGGAAGTCCTTTCAATGCTTTCAAAAGCTTCTCCTCGCCACTTCAAAGGAAGATCTACATGAACAAAAACAAACAAGGCATAAAAGCATAATGTAGATAAAGGTAAAACATAACATGAATGGAAATCGCAACATGGTATAACTCACAATATTAAACCAATATTCAGTTATAAACCATGCAAAGGATCAAGGAGCTTTACAAATAGCATTAGAACAAGTCCAAGTAGGAAAGAATGGTGCTTGTATTAATATCGAAAATGAAGAAGCATTACAACCTTGGACTTGATGATGTATGCCTCCTCCTAATGGTCTCCAATCCCCCCCTTAGGTGTCAAGATTTCTAGACCTTTTCCAACAACATAAGTTTACATTCATAAGTACTCCCCTCATCATCTAGTATGTGTTGAATTTATAGGCCAAGAGGAGGAGGTTTGAAATCCTCTTCTCAAGGGATGAGGCCCAAGTATGTAGAGGCTTGAGGTTTTCAGTTGGGAAATATTCCTCCAACAAGGCATCTAGAAATCACTTTTTATTTTTACTCTCAATAATGAGATTTGCGTAGTTTTCAGTGGAAGACAGAGCACAAAATTGCGCTGGCCAAAATGGTCAAAACTACGTTTGTGCAAATACTGGCTAGGGAACTGCGCAAGTGATTAAAATTAAGATTTTGAGTAATGTAATCTAGGATTCTTGTCGTCTTTGGGATTATTTTTCCTCCAACATTGTAGGGGAATGCTTGGAACACTTCATCAGATAGCGAGAGATCCTATAACAACCCTAGTGAAAATTCCATGTAATAAAAGTTAATAAAAGGCAAAATAATAACCATGGTTGATGGGACACTTATTCAAAGCTTAATGTTGGGCAAGACATCCTAGTGTGGGTGCTTATTGGTTTATTATGGCTAAGGAAATTGGCAAAGGCAATGGAAAAGACTTTGGAAAGGCAAAATGGCATTTTTGGCACATTTATTTATAAAAATAATGGAAATTAGGAGAAAATGAAGGTGAAAAGTTACCCATTGCATGTGAGGAGGAAAATGAAGGAAAATAATGGAAAATGAAGAAATTAGAGGCCTCATTAATAAAAAAGCTTTTGAGGATTAGTTGGTACCTTTTGTCAATTCAGTTTTGGAGCTCTATAATTATTCTCTCTCTCTCTCACTCACTCTTGTACACTTAGAGTTTTATTGGATCACTTTGGCATTGGATCACGAAAGAGAAAGAATGCAAGAGGAAGGAAGGAGCAAGCAAGGAAGATCAAGATCAAGCAACTAAAACATGATTCTTTGCAGGTATCGATTTGCATGTGTGATTTCCTTGCTAGATTTGGCATGAATGGTATTGCATGTGGTTCTTTGTTGTCATGGCATGGGTTTTGCCAGGTGTGACAGTGTTTTAAGCCTAGCCTTGCCATTTTCGGATAGCCATGGTGTGATAGGGTTCTCATGTTTTGGTTGAGCTGGATTTTCGGATCGATTCGAAGTTGAGTGAGGTGGATCTCCAAAAGAAAGAACACATGGACTAGTGATCCCTAAACCAGACTGTGGATTGTGGTAAATCCACTGGCCTAGTGACCCCTAAACTAGACCGTGGGTTGTGGTAAAGCCCTGTATTGTGTACCTCGATGGGTTTAGGAATCCTCGACTGATTAATTGCAGGATATACGACAAATCCTAGAGGTGGTTACCCTTGATTAGGCCTAGGAATACTTGCCTGTGAATGGCAGGATATATGGTAAAGCCTAGAGGGTGGAGTCTCCGTTAGGGTCTAATAATACATTGTGGATTGCGGTAAAGCCTAGAGACTAGGAGACAAGGAAATTCCTCATGGTGTAGGTGGAGAAATCTGGTGGCATCCATGCTTTTTTTATGGCTTAGTGATCTGGGATGGATTGTGGTAAGGCTTCGTTTTATTGATTTGGGTGAGGTGGTGTAGACTCAGGAACCCCTGGTTGAGTTTGGTTTTCAGTCTCACATTCATGCTTGGAATATGGAACGAGGGTGATTGGCTTAAAGAAATATTTGGTTCAACCAATCTATGGTGATCTTTGCACCATTAATATGAGGTTATTTCTCCTTGTTATTTCATGAGCATTATACTGGTTTGTATGTGGATTATATGGTTGTTGTTTCCTTGGTATTTCTATTGTTATTATGCTAATTATGAACATGTATTATGATAGTGGCTACGTATGGCTCTCATCATGTTTTTACTTGTAAATAAATGAACAATGTATCTATGGCCTATTAGATGAAATCATAGCTAATGTGTTGAGGCATCAACGCTTCTTACCAATTCTCAGATAAGTATGAGACCCCTATGCTCAGTTATGCTGTTAAGACCTGTAGCTTTCATGTTTGTGACATGTTTGACAAAATGTCTGTCATGACTAGTAATGATCCAGTCTAGTCCTTGTTGATGTTTTTGCAAATGTATCTTTGTTTCCTTGTGAAATTTCATTTTTGAACCTGTCATTGAGTTATGGGCAGTGACTTGGGCTCTGGGCTTGAAAAATTGGCACAAATCCTAGAGTCACAGGCACATGACTGAGGAGAAAGTTCCCAGATGCACCCATGCCTTGCTGTGGGAGTGACTGGAGCATCCTAGACGCACCCTTGCCCATATCAAAGGAGCATCTAGGGGCTTAATGGTCTAAAAACTCACTGAGGCCCAGGGACTGGTCATGGGGATGACTGGGAAGGCTTTTGGGAGTCCTTTAATAGGTATAAGAGGTATAGGTTGTGGGTTTCCGTCGATTCCACTTCCTTAAGGTCACGTAGGAGGTTCAATCCCATTATAGTGGCCTCTCGTCGCATATTTACATGTTTGGCCAGTTACTTGGGTAAATGTGGGATGAGGGTGTTACAGAGTGGTATCAAAGCATGGTTCACCACTTGGACTAGATGTGCGATGTGTGTTGGTCATGCATTCATGTTGGTTGCACATGTATTAATCATCCTTGTGGTTTATATGTTTGATGCATATGCATGGTGTTGGTCATGGTTGTAGTGATGTCACCATGTGAAAATGGATGTTGTTGTTGTGAAGTGTGTCGTCATGAGCGTATGATTGATTATGCATTGATATATGTGTCAATGCTTACATGTTGTCAAATGCGCATTGATATGGTTGTTGTTGTCACACATGAGGTCATGGTATGTGTAGTTTATTTGGTCATGCATTGATGATTGGACTTTATCTAGAATCATGGTTATATGGATATATGCTTATGTATTATATGTATATATGCTGTCAAGATTATGTTGTACATGTATTGTGCTGATTGGTTGATCTTGCAGACGAGGTATCCTCCCTGAATTATGCTAAGTTATGTTGGTTTATTGTGATTTGGTTTAGCTGACATGATATACCTTGTAGGAAGAATATCAAAGATCAATAGCATAATGGCAGACTATAGTTCACAAGATTCTCCTTATGGGTCATATGAGCAACATTGTGTTGGAAATACGTATGACTTAGTAGATACACTGAGAAGCTTGAAGGTGGAAATAAGGAGTTGCAAAGCAGACAATGATAGAATCATACAGACACATGAGAAACAAGTAGAGGTGAATGCAGTGATACTTCAAAGTTTGTCAGAATTGCATTGATGAGGGTCACTTTGGATCAGCCATGGGCAGGAGGATAGAACTAATGGGGCATATGGAAGTAGATCTCATGGAGGGCACAGGTCGGATGGAGATGACAGGGTTAGAGATGGTAGATTGTTGGATACTCTAGATAGGAGAGGTGATGGATACATGCATTATTGTAGTTCTGGTTCTGATAGGAATCATGATCGTCATCATTGTCACCCTTACAGGAGGAGTGATAGGGGATAATTTCTAGATGAGTTTAATAAAGCAAAGCCACCTAATTTTGATGGAGACTTGAAGAAACCAGAAGATGCAGAGGCTTGGATACTTGGGATGAACAATTTCTTTGAGTTGCATGAGTACATACAAAACATGAAGGCCAAAATTGTTATCTTCAGCCTAAAACATAAAGAAAATATCTGGTGGGAAGATGTGAAGTGGGTCAGAGGCATCAAGATTGAGGACTTGAGTTGGCATGAGTTCAAGAGGCTTTTCAGGAAGAAGTACTTGTCAGAAAGGTACTACGACAGTAAGGCTAAATAATTCTATGATCTAAAGATGGGATCTATGGCAGATGAGGAGTATACGACCAAGTTCCTGGAGATATTGAGGTATGTACTGTATCTTAAAATGAGAAGGCTAAATCTCAACGATTTGTCAGTGGATTGCCATTAGCATTTAAATATTAGATTGAGTATGATGAGCCTTGGTCACTTGAGGAGGTTATTGGGAAATTGAAACATTGCTATGAACAATCAAAACATAAGAATGAATCTCAACAAAGATGGTGTTGGGGAAATTACATGTGTTATAATCCAACATTAAATTACCAATCTAGGACTTGTAAGATTCGAGGCACAAGCACAGGTAACGTAGGATCATAGCATCTAACCTAAACGAGAGTGAGAAAATCAATTTACCGTTTAAGTACATAATCATTTTTTCTAGTTTGTTCAAACTATTTTCAATCACACAAACTGAAGCGAAGAATCTTATCAAACTAAATTCTTAAATCTTAATCACTACTCTATTTGGATCATAACTTAACTAATTAAAAGCTCACCTAATAGCAAAGCAAACAAGTAACTAGTTTGCAAGCCACTTGAGAATTAAAATATAAACAAAGTAACTCATCAATCATGGGAGATATAAGTTATTGTATAAATGATTCAATGATTATGCATATAAGATGAGTCATAACATCACTTATACTATTAATCACTATGCAAACAATGCTTAATTATTGTTCAAGAAAATTCATTTCTAACCTAAGACATACTTTATCACAACTTAGGCACTCTAATTCAGTACTTAAAAAAACAACTCGAATGGAAATCTACAGCTCAAAACGAACCACTTTATTATCTACTCTCACTTTGGATGATAGGAAGCTCAAATCAATGATAAGATCTACTTAAAACCAATTGAAACTAATTCTAAAGGCATCAAACTTATGCCAGGGAAAGCAAGAGAATTATACTCAAATGAAATCTAATTACTTAAGCCTAAATCCTGGGACATGAGAAATCAATCAACAAACATAATCATTCCTCAAATAACTAAAAGGAACCTCTATTTGATTCTTCACACCAACAATATAACATAATTTAGAAATCAAATCCCTTGTTCTAGACTAAAGTGATTGGAAATTAAACTTAAGGAACTTCAATTTCTATCACACTTCGATCTTAACAAAACTCTTATCCTATTCTAATCATTCTAACTTCAACACACTCAATTCGTAACCAGCATCCGTTTTTCTATTTTCTTGAGCAATTCTCACATAATCATAATGCTGCAAAACTTGGTAACACACGGGAAATAAATAGAGCATAATCAATTTGTTCCCATTCTTGTAACACGGTGATTAACGTTGTTTCGTTACTTGTTTCATGCCATGCAATTATACCAAGAATACTATTCAGGTCATGGATCGTTGCTCAGTGAATACTCTCACTTAATCATTTAACAACTAGGAAATCAGATCTACAACGTTCAGATGCAAAACAAAGCAAGACTATTAAGTGCATACATGAAAGCATGAAAGATGTAAGCAATCATTTGACAAGATTTACTCTTTAAATGTAATTCCTATGGTCTAAACTAATTGCAGAACTTGTTTCTAGGTGGTGGTGGGTCCTTGCCACTCCTGGAGCAAGCTTAAATTAACTTAATGTTATTCAGAAATCAAACACCATAATACTTACAAAGATTAATGCCAAACCAAAATGATGTATTAAGGTTCATAATATAAATGGCGTATACATCATCACTGTTGCTCCTATTGTTGTAGTGAATTATTGCTACAACTGCTACTCTCTACGAATACTTACTACTTCGCCCCATAGCTGCTACAACGCACATGCTTAATACAATTCAGTTGATGAGAAAAACAAGGCATAACCATTTGACTAACAACAATAGGCTAAAAGAGGTTGCATGCAATCTTCGGGAGAGCCTTCGAATGGGTCACGGTTGGGTTAATCTTGATCATGATAAGGATGGAGGAACCGTTTCCCTATTTAACACAAATAAATTCATCAAATCGTGGTCCTCCACGTAGCTGTGGCCGAAACAGTCAAACCCGGAATTCGACACTGTTTTTGTACTTAAGGTTCCCCTGATCATAACTTCCTCATAATGACGAATTTTGCCAAAGGGTTTATGGGTTACTTGAATGAGGGTACTCTAAACAAAACCCACATTTCAGAATCTCAATATTCTTCCCCATTTGATCACAAATTTCATATTTTCACTTACATGAAGCTATTCTGTACTCAACCTGTAGCAACTAGTTCAATTGTCTTGTGAAGAATTTCAGCAATGGAACCCTGCGGCAAACGAACTTAGAAAAAATTGTCATAGTAAATCATGAAAAAAATCATCTCTAATCATAGAAAATTCATGAAAACTAGTGATAATTAATCACAAAGTGTAAGACGTGAATTGGTGGCACGTTGTGGACTTACAATATGAAATGAGTTAAAACTGTTAGAATTTAGGTTATGAAATAGTGGTACTGTGCGATGGAAAAATGGGCATATTCGAGGCCTAACAAATGGAAAGGGAAGGATAAGGTTAAAGGTAAGGGTAAATTACAAAAAAAAAGAGCAAGGCCTCAAAATACAAAAGATAAAAAGAATGTGACACTTTACAAGAAGTTCAATGTAGCTAAACAGGGACATGGATCACAACAACAACAGAGAGGTGATGATACTGGATGGTTGGAGTGTTGGACATGTAGTAAGGAACACCTTAAGAGAGATTGTCCATAGAATCAGGGTGCTATGCCTAAGATCCATAGTGCACATGAGTCACAGACTGTTGGGGATGTTGGACAGAGCATTCCTCGTATCTATACAGCTAGACAACAGACATACAGACCAACATGAATCTATCATTGAGATGGATGGTAAGTTTTTTGATCAAGTTGTTTCTATTTTGATTAACCCTGAATCTAATTATAATTATGTTAGTCTTGACCTGGTGGATAAGTGTGGTTTGAATAAAGAAGTGCATGTAAAATCTTGGTTAGTGTAGTTGGCTAATCATTGGGTAAGAGCTTGTGAATTTGAGTTGAATGACATGTCTACATCAGCACACTTGAACGTATTTCCATTGGGATAATATAGTATGCTATTGGTATGGACTGACTATACCTTCATAGGACCAAGGTTGATTTTTATGACAAATCCATTTAGTGCTTGGATGACAATGGGGAACCAAGAGTCTTATAGAGAAAGAAGAAAGCCACATCAGTTATGATGGTTGACAACTATGCAGGCCAAGCATAGTCAGAAGAAATTGTGTGTGTTATTTGCATTACATATATCTAGTGACAAAGGTAAGGAAGTTGAGGATGCGGATGTTTTGAACAAGTACCCAGTTCTACAACAACTTCAGGATGTATTTGCTAAAAATATTTTAGAGTTTCCACCTCACAGGGAAGTAGAATTTTCTATTGAGTTGGTGCTAGGGGCAACTCCAACATCAAAAGCACCTTACATGATGAGCACACCTGAGTTGGTAGATTTAAATTTGCAGCTGAAAGAGATGCTTGACAAAGGATACATTAGGCCAAGTGTATCACCTTGGGATGCACCAATATTGTTTATGAACAAGAAGGATGGTACTCTCAAGCTATGCATTGACTACATACAGTTGAACAAAGTGACCATCAAAAACATGTATCTGTTGCCGACGATTGATGAATTGTTTGATCAGTTGAAGGGAGAATAAATGTTATTGAAGATTGATCTGAGATTCATATATCATCAGCTACACATTAAAGAGGAGGACATTTACAAGACAACTTTCTGAACCAAGTATGGGCATTATGAGTTTGTTGTAGTTCCATTTAGTTTGACTAATAATCCAACTACCTTTATGTGTTTGATGAATAGCATGTTATGTCCCTACTTGGACAAGTTTGTTATTGTGTTCATTGATGACATATTGGTATATTCTAAAAATGAAGAAGAGCATGCCAAGCATTGGGTGATAATGTTGAGGTTGTTGAGAGAGCATCAGTTGAATGCTAAGCTCAGCAAGTGCAATTTATTTCAGACTAAGGTACATTACTTGGAACATGTTTTCTCCAAGGAGGGCATAACAATGGATCCAGAAAAGGTAAGAGCTTTCATGGAATGTGAAGCTCCTAGAAATGTAGATGAGGTGAGATCCTTCATGGGATTGACATGTTATTATAGGAGGTTCATCAGGAACTTCTCACATATTTCTTATCCTATTACATCATTGCAGAGGAAAGGTAAGACGTTTGAATGGATAGAGGAGTGTGATGCCAGTTTTGAGCAACTTAAGCAGTTGTTAACACATGATCCAATGTTAAATATCGTAGATCCAGGCAAAGAATTTGTAGTATGTATAAATTCTTGCAAGAGAGGACTTGGTGGACTCCTTATGTAGGAAGGAAATGTAATGTGCTATGAGTCATGGAAACTGAATGAGCATGAGTAGAACTATCTCACACATGATCTTGAGCTAGAAACGATCATACATGCATTGAAGATGTGGAGGCACTATTTTCTTGGCAGGAGGTTTGTATTGATGAGTGATCATAGTGGATTGAGGTATCTATTCGACTAGCCGAATCTGAATGTCAGACAAGCTAGATGGTTGGCCATGATCAATGAGTTTGATTTTGAGATTAGATACATCAAAGGAAAGGAGAACATGGTCGTAGATGGTCTTAGCAGGCGAATATAGGTAAATCATATAACATCTATGAGTTCCTATGAGACATATCTACAAGATAGGATCTTGGAGGTAGGTCAGCAGGATGTCAAGTACATGTAGCTTAGGCACAAATTACAACAGAGTACAAGTACGAGTATAGGTAGTGGTATAGGTGCATGTGTACATGATGTGGATTATTGTCTCATGACAGATGGATTGATCAGATTTAGAGACAAGATATATGTGCCAGACAACATTGAGCTCAAGAAGGTGATTTGAGGGAGTTTCGTGTGAAACCATATTTAGGTCACCAGGCTATCATAAGACATTGACCGTAATGAGGAATTTTGATTATTGACCGAATATGAAGAAAGATGTAGCAGAGTTTGTGGCTAGGTTCTTAGATTGTCAGCACGTGAAGGCAGAGTGTAAGCATCTAGGTGGACTTCGACAACCGATTGCGATTCCATAATGGAAATGGGAGGCTATTTTCATGGAATTTATCATAGGTTTGCCGAGGAAAGTGAGACAACATGATTCCATCATGGTTGTGGTGGACAGGTTAATGAAGGTCGCATACTTCATTTTGTAGGTTTTAACCTCGTACATAAATTACCTGCATACGAATTCTAAAACACAGAAAATAAACAATGCGAGAGCATAACACATAAAACACATATACACATATATTTTCCCCTGGATCCCAAAACCGGGACTACCAGCTTGATTTTTAATTATGTTCCTTTCAATGTTACAATACATATTTAAACATGGCAAAGCATCCAAAACCATGGATCGAAAACTATCGCATCCAAAACCATGTGCGAAAACCATGCACAAAACCATAGGTAGGTCCGCCCAACCTAATATAGGGTCCAAATTTTTTTTCCCCAGGGCACTGCCCCAGACCCCATAGAGGGGGGCTACTCACCCCCATCAAACCCCTCGGACAAGGGGGGCTACCACCCCCCCTGTGACCCCCCCACTACGTAATCGACGCAACGAAGGGGGGGCTCCTCCCCCCCTCTAACCCCTCGGTTAACTACGTGGGCTAGTCATGGAAAGAATATAACACAACCCAACACATTCTAGTGAAGTCTACATTCTCGGCTACCGATGTAGTAGAGGTATACATTAGAGATGTGGTTAGGTTGCACAATGTTCCAAAGAAGATTGTATCAGAAATGGATGCTAAGTGCACTTCCAAGGTTTGTAAGGAGATGTTTGTAGGAATAGGGACAAAGTTGGCCTTCAGTACAACTTATCATTCGCAGATTGATGGGCAGACAAAAATGGTCAACAAAATATTGGAGGACATGTTGAGGATGTATGTGATGCATCAACAGTGAAAGTGGGAAGAATACCTTCCACTGGTGATGTGATAATGAGATCTTAGACAATTATTAATGCATTATAGACTCATGTGCATGGATTTGCCTATATTACTTAGTGCAATGGATCAATAAGATTGCGAATAACATAGACAATGAAGCAGTTAAAGAAACATAATAGACAATACACATAACACAACAAGTTTAATCTGGAGTGCACCCAAAACTCTTGGGTTACGTCTCCTGGTCCAGCCTTCAACGGTGACCTCTCTATTATGTCTTCAAGAGCAGAGTTTTACAAAGTGCGAGCTCAAATTGAGTCTCAACACAACAGATACAACAAAAAGAGTTTTTCTTGAATCTCTCAAGCCTCTTTGAGTACACAGCCTCTTTCTATCACTCTCTGTCTCTGTCTTCTCTCTGTCTCGACACTACCTATCTCTGTCTCTGTCAGTCTGTGGCTTTAAAGCTAATCAACGCTGTCTATTCGTTTCCCCTTCTCGGGCTCTCTGGCTCTTGGCCTTTGTCCGCTCGAATCCCCTTCTCAGCGTTAGCAATCATGGCATAACATCTTCAGGGAAGGTGGCCACCTGTTCTGCAATGGAAGGGACCATCGGACCTTTGAAATCCCAAAAATGGCTGTTCTCTGTTTACACAGAGAAATACACGTAAAACTATGAAAATCCGCCAATTTGTCATTATCGGATTTGAAATATTATAGATTCCACCTTATAACTCCTATTGGGTCCACCTTTATATCGCTTATCGCATCTCCACCGTTGATCTGAGAGATCTAGATCCAACGGTTGAGGTTCATTTCAGGCGGCTCATGTGTACGGGGGTGGTTTTCTCTCTCTGACGCCTAGCCACGTGGAAACCAGTGTATGGGCTTGGGCGGAGCCTGGCCAAAACCACTTACTGCCTATGGCTCGCTCGAAATCTTGCTTGTTTCGGAACTCAAAACATATATATCTGCATGTATAAAGCCTTACGGGTCTGGTTTATCGCTTTATTCACAATTATCTTTAGTTTTAGTTTATTTAACGAAAACGCGAATTTACATAGAAAAAGCGCTGTTTTCGGATCTCAAAATATATCAAATATCATTCATAATTTTATCGGGTCCAACTATCACAGTCACAGTTGTTATCGGCCTCGCTCCTTTGCATAACTCCGATGCAATATTGCGATGCGATTGATCGCAATCTCATATCGCATAGACCCCCGGGCCGTTTGTAAGCGCTCCTTTGTAATCACCGATTGTGATATCACGAGTTAACTTGGGCCGTCGATCTGCGCGCTTGATTGATGGTCCTCGTTGACCTCGCTAATTGCTATCGAAACATTTATATGGCCACCTCCAATAGCCTCCGCCTACCTTCTCCGATTGCGATATGTCGATCGGATTTGGGCTATTGATTGGCCAGATCCGACGGCTTTGGTGCATTGTTCCTTTGACCTCCAATAAGATCTGTTTTTCTCATTTTCTCTATGTTTTTCACTCTCGATAGTGTAATTTTCCTTTTTTAAAGGTTTTCTCCTTGTGATAGTTTTTAACTATATGAAGACTTAAAGGGTTTTAGGATCCATTTAGATCATGCCTTCCCACTGAAAAAAGGTTTTGGACCACCAAAAGTTGGTTTTTAAGCATCAATCAAGTGAGGATACAACTTCCTCACTTGTCCAATCTCTATCCATCTTGCACTGCTTGGTTTTGAACCCTTGAGTCCAATTCCGAGGTACTCAACATCCCCTCTTCACGTAGTTCTCACCTTCCTGTCCAGAACTTTATCTTCCTGCAACTCATTGAGATATTCGGGCAATAGATCATCAATAGAAGGCAACTGACTTTGCTCTTCGAGATCTTCAATCAATTAAGGTTCAAACAGTCTCAAGTTCTCTGCATTAACTACTGAATAGATGTGCATGTAAGCTGGAAAATCAAGGTGAAAAGCATTCTATCCAATTTTCTCAAGTATCTTGAAAGTCCTATACCTTTTTGGCTTCAAATTTTTACCTTCACCTTGCATTCTGTCTTTGCTAATCTACAACCAGACTTGATCACCAAATTGGAAGCTATGCTCAATTCGATTCTTATCATGCCTTGCCTTGTACTTGGCCTGGCTTCTTTCTAGCTGTTCCTGCATTGCTTGGTGAATTTCTTGGATCTATTCAATGAACTTGGTTGCTTTGTCCACATCACTGTGTCCATCAACTGCTATGTCTTCACTAAAGACAAAATCCAAGGGAGACCTTGGTGTAAAACCAAAACAAGTCTCAAAAGGAGATCTTTTTGTAGAAGAGTGTTTAACACAGTTGTAAGTATGTTGCACATAACATAAATGTTCATCCCAAAGCTTGGGATGCTTGCTGCAATAGCCCCTGAGCAACTGGATCACCGTCCTACTGACTACCTCTGTTTGGCCATCTTTTTGTTGATGAAAGGCTGTGCTCTTCTTTAGCCTGGTGTCCATCATTTCCCACAGACTTCACCAAAAATTCCCAACAAATCGGGAATCTCGATAAGATACAATGGAAGTGGGTAACCCAAAATGAACCCATACATCTTGAAAGAACAACTTTGTTGTTTGTTCAGCTGTAATCTGCTTGTTACAAGGTATTAAAATACACATTTTGCTGAACCTGTCCATAATAACATAGAAATAATCATGACCTTTTGTAGATTTTGGCAATCCCCTAACAAAGTCCATGGAAACACTTTCCCAAGGATGAGAAGGAACTGGAAATGGAGTGTACAAGCCTAGTTTTCTATTGCTGGGCTTGATTTTAGCACACATGGTACACCCTTTAATATATCTAGAAAATGTTTCATGCATTCTTGGCCAATAACAGAATCTTTGCAGCTATGCAACTGTTTCACTTACCCAAAAATGACCTGATATTAGAGAAGTGTGTGCTTCTCGGATTATATTAACTCTTTCAATTTGAGGTATGCATAACTTTCCCAAATGATATAAGAGTTGGTCCTTAACATGATAATTCAATTCTTCTACTTGTTTGCCATGACTTAAAGTTGCATATACATCTTTAAAATCTACATCTTGAGCATATTGTTCAATGTAGCTTTCATGCAATACTAAGTTATGCTTAAGTATAGTAGATGCATTTATGATTGGTTTGGATAACATATCTGCAACCTTAAGTGTATGCCTTTCTTATATCTGATGACAAGATGAAACTGTTGTAGAAACCCCATCCACCTATAGTGTCTTGATTGCTGCAATTTAGTTTGTGAGTGCAAATATTGAAGTGGTTGATGATCTGTATATATAATTGTTTCTTTTCCCAAGAGGTAATGTTTCCACTTTTTCACACTCTGCACTAATGCATACAATTCTTTATCATATGTGGGATAATTAACTACTGCAGAATTAAATGTCTCAAAATGATAACATATGTGTTTACCATGTTGCATCAACATTGCTCCCATGGCATAGTCACTGGCATCTGTTTCAATCTCAAATGGTCTTTGAAGATCTGGTAATGCTAGTACTATGTTGTACTAATTTTTTCTTTCAAGGTGTCGAAGGCTTTCTGCTGTTTGCCTTCCCACTGGAACACCTTGTTCAATCCTGTCAAAGCATGTAAGGGAGCTGTAATCAAGGAAAAGTTACAAATAAACTTTCTCCAATATTGTGCTGCTCCTAGGAAGCTCCTAACTTCTGTAGCAGATTTGGGTTTAAGCCAGTTCACAATGACTTCAACCTTAGAGGGATTTATCTTCAATTCACCACCCCCTACAATATGACCCAAATAATTTAAAGATGTTTTGCCAAATTCACATTTTGATAACTTAACATAGAGATTTTCTCTT
>APFE030643400.1:318933-354568 GCA_000404065.3 Pinus taeda
GCATTCTCTAAAGCAGATAACTTGTACATTCCAATGTTAGGCAATGGAGCATCTTGCTGCAAATGAATATCATGTACTATTTCCCTTTTGGGTGGCAGACCTTTAGGTTCTTGAAATAGGATATCATATTCTGAAACAACTTTATCTAAATCAACTTTATGTTTAGCATCATAGCCTTCAAATTCATTGGTTTTATCAGGGGTCTTTTCCTTTACAACCATTAGTAAAAATTGCTTGCATGAATTTACAATACTTTTCATCTGCCCTGAGTTTATGAGAGTGTAATTATTTTTGAGATGATGAGCTCTTACAATATATTCTATTCCATGTTTTGTGAGTTGATATTTATTTTCAATTCTATAGAAAATGGCTTTTCTAACATACAAGTAAGGACTTCCTAAAACAATACCACATATATCCAGGGGAACTATATCTAACTCAACCTCATATACAAAAGTTGACCCAATAGCAAATCTAAGTTTACATTGTCTAGTCACTTGTAGCTTTGCTTTATCACATACCCAACCTAATGGATATGGCTTCTTGTGAGGTGTTGTTAGTAAGCCCAACTTCTTTACAATTGTTTCAGAAATAAAGTTTACTTGTGAATCACTATCAAATAAAGTATCAATCTTTTGATGCTTGGAAATAACTCTAATATGAAAAAGCTCATGCCTTTTCCTCTCATTATCTTCATTATCAATAGATTGAGCAGAATTAATTATAGATGCTTCAAAATATTTACCTTTTATACATGTGGCTGTAACTGTTGTTTCATCACCTGAGTCTGACCCCAAGTCTTTCTGAATAGCAGCATCAATCTTCTTCTTCTTACCACCGAACTTCTTGGGTTTTCTGCTTCAGATGCAAAGACTAGCAGTGTTCATCATCATGTCCATCCTTCTTGCAGTAAGCGCATGAAGGTTTGTCTTTCTGTACATTGTTTGTCTTCCTCTCCTTCCATTTTTGCTTCTTCTTTTCCTTGTTCTTGCTTGCAGTGGGTTTTGATGATCCCCTAATCTCTGGGTTCACATTCTTGCCTCTAGCTTCCAAATGTGTAACCTGAACTGATACCTCATTTATGCTAGTAGGGTTAAACATGAGAATGGCCTGTCTCAAATAGCTATGCAGACCACCTATATACTTCAACAAAGTTTTAGGTGAGTCTAGAGAAATGCCTAGAATTAAAGCTCTTTTTTCTAAATTCTTAGGTATAATTTTGTACACTTTGCCCCTTTAATTGGCGAAGAGTTTTCCAACTCATCATTGCTTGCTACATATAAGCTAGTGGATAGATTTTTTTTTTAATGGCAGAAACAAATTCACTCCAAGTAGAGAGAATTTTACCATGCTTCTTCAAATCAGCTTGTGTCCTGCCTTCCCACCACACTAGGGCAGTTCCTCGAAGGCGAAGGCTAGCCAGCTAAATCTTTCTCCTTTTTGAATCGATGTTCTGCATCCTGCAATATACATCAATCTGTCTAATCCAATTATCTAGCTTTTCTGCACTTAATTCTCCATCATATATTGGCAAATCAAATTTTAAATCTAATTTAATCAAAGATGTTCTCTTCTTTTTATTTTCAGGGCTAGAAGGAGGTGTTGATGGGGGAGGCTCTTTCCTTTTCCCTTTGCCTTCTGAAATGGCCATCTAGAAGAGGTTCCTCTGTTCCTTTGTCTTGTTTGGAGGTTGAAGTACTTTCACCTCGACCTTTCTTAAATTCTCGATACATCTCTTCCACCATGGCTCTCATGGTCATGAAACTGTCCATGAATCGAGAGTCTGATTCCGATGAGACTTGTTCTTCCATTTTCCTCACAGGATAGACTCTTCCAATTTCTAGGTTAGCCTCAACTGTTCTCCTTCTCCTAATTTTAGCTTTGACCTAGTTAGCATTAAATAATCCAACACAAGCTTATCTACCCTTAGAAAACCTAAAGCTCTGATACCACTTGATCTGATAATGAGATCTTAGACAATTATTAAGGTATTACAGACTCATGTGCATGGATTTTCTTATATTACTTAGTGCAATGGATTGATAAGATTGCAAATAACATAGACAATGAAGTAGTTAAAGAAACATAATAAACAACACGCATAACACAACAATTTTAATCTGGAGTTCACCCAAAACTCTTGGGCTACGTCCCCTGGTCCAACCTTTAGTGGTGACCTCTCTATTATGTCTTGAAGAGGAGAGTTTTACAAAGTGTGAGCTCAAATTGAGTCTCAACACAACAGATACAATAGCAGGAGTTTTGCTTGAATCCCTCAAGCCTCTCTGAGTACACAGACTCTTTCTATCACTCTTTATCTCAGTCTTCTCTATGTCTCAGCACTGCCTATCTTTGTCTCTGTTAGTCTGTGGCTTTAAAGCCAATCAGTGCTATCTGTTCGTTTCCCCTTCTCGGGCTCTCTAGCTCCCGACCTCTGTCTGCTCGAATCCCCTTCTCAGCATTAGCAATCATGGCATAACGTCTTCAGGGAAGGTGGCCACCTGTTCTGCAACGGAAGGGACCATTGGGCCTTTGAAATCCCAAAAATGGTCGTTCTCTGTTTACACAGAGAAATACACGTAAAACTATGAAAATCCACCAATTTGTCGTTTATCGGATTTGAAATATTATAAATTATGTCTTATAACTCTTATTGGGTTCGCCTTTATATTGCTTATCGCATCTCCACAGTTGATCTGAGAGATCTAGATCCAAAGGCTGAGGTTTATTTCGGGTGGCTCATGTGTATGGGGGTTAACCGCTCGAAAAGGGTGGTTTTCTATCTCCGGCGCCTGGCCATGTGGCAGCCAGTGTATGGGCTCGGGCGGAGCTCGGCCAAAACCACTTACTGCCTACGACCCGCCCGAAATCCCGCTTGTTTCAGAACTCAAAACATATATATCTGCATGTATAAACCCTTTCGGGTCCGGTTATCGCTTTATTCGCATTTTCTTTGGTTTTCGTTTATTTAACAAAGATGTGAATTTACATAGAAAAAGCGATGTTTCCGGATCTCAAAATATATCAAATATCATTCATAATTTTATCAGGTTTGGCTATCGCAGTCACAGTTGTTATTGGCCCCGCTCCTTTGCATAGCTTCGATGAGATATTGCGATGCGATTGATCACAATCACATATCGCACAGACCCTCAGGTCGTTTGTAAGCGCTCCTCTATAATCACCGATTGCGATATCACGAGTTAACCAGGGTCGATCTGCGCACTTGATCGACGGTCCTCGTTGACCCCGCTAATCACTATCGCAACATTTATATGGTCGCCTCTGATAGCCTCTGCTTGCGTTTGCCTATTGCGATATGTTGATCAGATCTGGACCGTTGATCAGCCAAATCCGACAGCTCCAGTGCATTGTTCCTTTGACCTCCGATAGGCTCTGTTTTTCTCGTTTTCTCTATGTTTTTCACTCCCGATAGTGTAATCAGCCTTTTTTAAAGGTTTTTTCCTTGCGATAGTTTTTAACTATATGAAGACTTAGAGGGTTTTAGGATCCATTTGGATCAACTGGTAGAGTTCGATTACAACAATGGGTATCAGGAATCCTTAAGGATGAGTCCATTTGAGGCACTGTATGGGCAGAATTACAATACTACAATAAGTTGGAGTGATCCGTTGAATAAGGTGTTGATTGGACCAGACATGTTGGCAGACATGGAGCAGGAAATGTAGGTAATCAAGAAGAATCTAAAGGTAGCACATGATAGGTAGAAGAGCTATGCAGATCAGAACATGGTGTTCAAGGATTTTTAGGTTGAGGAATAAGTGTACTTACACATTAAACAGAAGAAGATATCCTTGTGGATTGGATTATGTGCTAAGTTGGCGCCACAGTTTTGTGGACCTTTCGAGATTCTTAAGAAGATCAGATGAGTAGCCTATTGACTTGCATTTCCTTTGATAGTGAAAGTACATGATGTTTTCCATGTTTCATTTCTTAAGAAGTATGTTAAAGATGTTGATCATGTAATTGACTGGTTTGTATTGCAGGTGGATCTAGAAGGAGAATTCCAGCCGGAACTGCAGTGTACATTACATAGAAAGATGAGCTGCTCCATAATCGAGCAATTGAGCAGGTTAAAGTGTAGTGGAACCACTTTGGGCCTGATGAAGCTACATGGGAGATGGCGGATCAGATACAGGCTATGAATTCTTCATTGTTTTCTAGTTGAGGCAAAGCAGTTTAGGTATGATGTTTTGTATATGTTTTGGCATATGTTTGCATGATGTTTTGATATATGTACATATGTATGTGGATGTAAATACCATCATGAGCTAAGTTATAAAGCTCCAATAAGAGATATGGGTGTCATGTTATTATGATGTTATGTTGTCATGTTGGTTTGCTCCTCAGCAGGGTGATCATTGTAAATACTGCAACGAGCTAAGTTGTAAAGCTCCACGGGACATATGTTTTCTTTTCAGTGGTTTTTTTGAGCTATAGGTGTGGTTGAACACTGAGGATGGTGTCCCCCAAGGGGGAGGTTTCTGTAACAACCCTGGTGAAAATTCCATGTATAAAAGTTAGTAAAGGCAAAATAATAATCAAGGTTGATGGGACATTTATTCCAAGCTGATTGTTGGGCAAGACATCGTAGTGTGGGTGTTCATTAGTTTATTATGGCTAAGGAAATTGGGAAAGGCAATGGAAAAGGCTTTGGAAAGGTAAAATGACATTTTGGCACATATATTTATGAAAATAATGGAAATTAGGAGAAAAAGAAGCTGAAAAGTCACAGGTTGCATGTGAGGAGGAAAATGAAGGAAAATAATGGAAAATGAAGAATATAGAGGCCTTATTAATAAAAAGGCTTATGAGTATCAATTGGTACCTTTTGTCAGTTCAATTTTGGAGCTCTCTCATTATTCTCTCTCTCACTCTTGGACACTTAGATTTTTCTTGGAGCATTTTGGCATTGGATCAAGAAAGGCAAATAAGGCAAGAGGAAGGAAGGAGCAAGCAAGGAACCTCAAGATTAAGCAATTACAATAGTATTCTTTGTAGGTAGCAATTTTCATGTGTAATTTCCTTGCTATATTTGGCATGCATGGTATTGCATGTGGTTCTTTGTTGTCATGACATGGGTTTTTCCAGGTGTGATAGTGTTTTCAGCCTAACCTTTCCATTTTCGGATAACCATGGTGTTATGGGGTTCTCATGTTTTGGTTGAGCTGGATTGTTAGATGGATTCAAAGCTGAGTGAGGTGGATCTACGAAAGAAAGAACACATGGCCTAGTGATCCCTGAACCAGACAGTGGATCACGGTAAAGCCACTGGCCTAGTGACCCCTGAACCAGAATGTGGGTTGCGATAAAGCCATGTAATGTGTGCCTCAGTGGCTAGGAATCCTTGACCAGTTAATGGAGGAATACATGGTAAAGCCTAGAGGTGTTTACCCTTGATTAGGTTTAGGAATCATTATCGGTGAATGTAAGTATATACGGTAAATCTTAGAGAGTGGAGTCTCGGATAGGGCCTAGTGATCCATTGTGGATTGCGATAAAGCCTAGAGACTAGGAGATAGGGAAATTCCTCATGATGTAGGTGGAGAAATCCGATGGCATCCATTCTTCTTTTATGGATTAGTGATCTGGGATGGATTGCATTGAAGCCTGGTTCTGTTGATGAGGGTGAGGTGGTGTAGCCTTGGGAAGCCCTAGTTGAGTTTGGTTTTAAGTCCCACATTCATGCTTGGAATATGGCACAGGGGTGATTAGATGAAAGAAATATTTGGTTCGACCAATCTATAGTCAGGTGGTTAATGGAAGTCCCAAACCTAGTTGGCATTTGAATCATTAATATGAGGTTATTCCTCCTTATTATTTCATAAGTATTATATTGGTTTATATGTGGATTATATGGTTGTTGTTTCCTTGACATTTCTGTTGTTATTATGTTTGTTTGGAACATGTATTATGACTGTGGCTATGTATGGATCTCATAATGTTTTAACTTGTAAATGAATGAATAATGTATCTATGGCCTAATAGATGAAATCACAACTAATGTGTTGAGGCATCAATGCTTCTTAGCGATTCTCAGATAAGTATGAGACTCCTATGCTCAGTTATGTTGTTAAGACCTATATCTTTCATGTTTATGACATGTTTGACAAAATGCCTGTCATGTATAGTAGGGGTCTAGTCTAGTCCTTGTTGATGTTTTTGCAAATGTATCTTTGTTCCATCGTGAAATTTCATTTTTAAACCTGTCATTGAGTTCTTGGTAGTGACCTGGGCTCTCGGCCTGAAAAAGTGGTACAAATCTTGATGAAAACTTGACTAAACTGAGGGGGGGTTGAATCAGTTTAGTATATTCATGGACATTAAAATTCTGTTCCTTAATCTCATTAACTAAAACATTGCATGAGCATCTTAACAAATAATGACCAACATATTGAATATGTGAACCACAAGTAATAAGCTAATCAAAACATCATAACAACACATACTGACACCAGATATATGTCTAAACCCATAAAGGGAGAAACCACGATTTTATTGTTGTTGTGATGCAAAGGCAAGCTCTTACTCCTTTTTAAATCTAGGCTCCAACCTACAGGAGACCTCAATTTTCTGCAAGCTACAACATGAAAGGAAGCTCCAACTCCCATATGTTTTCTATAGGTTACAATCCATAGGAGGCTATTACCTCAAACAACTCCACCTAGATATTTATCAAGCCACAACTTGAAAGAAGACTACCATCCCCCGATGCAAACAAGAAATAACAATGTGCTAGTTTACCTGCTCATAAATTCTGCTTATCTCCATCTTCATTTCTGCATCTTCTTCGCTTCAAATTAGCGTTATAAGTGCTAGGTAACTAATGCATAATAGCTCAATCAACTTCCTCACATTCTCCCATTCTCTAACCTCTTCATGCCTTCCAAAATCACATCTTTTATAAAGATAATTTGTCGGATATTTGTATCCCACATAGGAATATGAAGTGAATGGGCTTGACTCTTTACCTTCCACTCATTCGTTTCCAATCTTGAATATTAGAACACAAAAATAAATAATCCATCCAATATTAATTGCAGCCACATGTAATGATTAAATGCATCAATCTAATGTCAACATCAAATAACAATATTTATCATTAATGCATAACAACAATCTTTTTAACATCTATGCCTTTGCCTTGGAGTCTTGCCTTTGCATCACAACATTTCAACTCGATCAACAATTTTACATCACAATAAATTCTTCAGTATAGAAATCTCTTCAACATTATCAAAACATTTCAATGTATCACAACTCCTCCTCCTCCTGCTTCTGCTCCTATTCTTTCTTTTGCTGCTTACTGCTCCTTGCCTTGCTGTTGCTCCTTGCATTCCTTCAATGCTCCTTTGCCATCAATGGCAATACTGCCAACAATCTCCCCCTTTGGCATTGATGGAAACAAATTTTTCCTCCCCCTTTCATTATGCGAAGTGTCTTACTTCCTCTGATTACCTCTCCATTTGACATCAATGGCAAGGGGGTTACAGTTGCCTTATAGCTTGTAAAAGAGTCCTTAGTGTAGTTGTCATCATTGCATTAATGCTCTATAACATGCAATGTCTTGTTCTGTATAAACAATGTTGACACTATCATTGAATGAATGCCATTCGAGATGGCTTATTAGGTATCCCCCATATTGAATGAATGTTTCTCCATATGACATATAAATATTGCTCCAAATATGCTTCATAATTTTTTAACATTATAAGAGCTCTGCAAAATATTGTTGTGAGAACACTTTGTAAAATGTTGCAAGAATACCGTTGAGAGAACACTTTGTAAGGAAAGCATGGCATGCATGAAAAATACATTATATTGAGAAATGTCCTCATGCAAAAGCACAAAGAATATATGAATAGGGTAATAATTGGCAACTACATTACATCTCCTGATGGACAAACCATTGTTATCAACTTTCATTCTTCTAAGCCATGTCTTAATGCTTTTGAACTCCTGTTAAGTACCATAATAACTGAAGATCATGTTTATGGTTACTGCATCAAATAGATATCCACAACTCTCCAAATAAGAAGTGCATCACATATTGTTGTGAGATAATATAAACACTTAGACTATTATGTATAAATGCATCTAAAGGTAGGCTTAATTGTAACTAAAACAAACTACATATGTTTTGACTATTGATAACATTTCTTCTTATTGCAGACATAATAGATGAACTTTTGTGACTTGAGAATGTGAAATATCATAAAGCAATACTCCTTGAGATAACCATGCCAATAGAAGTTGAGACAAATGTTCTAACATTGACTTCAAATGTACAACTACAAATTATGATATGATCACATGAGTTGCAATTTCGTTTTCTGCTGATACAAACTTGCATGCATTATTAATTCATTTTCCCAATAGTCTGTCAGCATGTAGGGGAAACTTGATGCCACGAAAATTGATGGCAATAACTTTAGGTTGTAAATGATTCTCCTCTTCATAGTTGGGAAAAATGGATCTATATTTTTCTTGTGGAACTCTTCTTACAAATATAATTTTTGTGGAGATCCCTCACTCTTTGTGCTTGCTTACAAAGATCTTCTCTTGTAGTACAACAACATTTTCTACATTCATTGTCAACATCTAAAGCATATGTTTTAATGGCTGGAAGGGGCATCATGAATATAGTGTTTGGTGCTTAGATAAACCTTTTCCCATGGCTGGATTTTGTTGTAGCTACTAAAAAAGTATGGCCAACAAGCATTAACCCCAGTGAGCATTGTATTAATGCCAACAAATGTAAGGACAACAAATAAGTATTCTAGCATTCTCATTGAAGGTACCATTCATTGTATTATGGCAGGGCTCTTGACACAACGTTCCATAACATTTTGGATAGCATAGTAACATTCCATATACCAATTCTTGACAAAATTCCATATTAAAGCAGCATATCGAAGCACTACAACAATGAGTTGCAAATAATGCTTCATAAAACCATAAAATACACTCTTCATATCTCCATAATATGCTCTCCATAACTTGAAATATGACTGGGTCTCCATATTCTTTATTAATAACGCTTTCCAATGCTCTCCATGATATATATTTCCACTTTGCTCAATTTATATTACGTGCTGAATTTATTATAAAGGTGCATACTATAATAGTAATAGTGCATTATCATAATTAATATCATTCCATGTTTGCAATGAACATTGGGATATAAGGACACGTTATAATAATAATATGTTTTCATATTAATTCAATGTTGGAAATTAAAAATGTTGTTGGCAAAAAAATGTTAACGCTTCTCCAGGAATGAATTAATGCGCTCCACAATTTGTTTTAACCCTACTTCAAGAATGGATTAACACTGCTCCAAGTTTGTGTTAATGTTGCTCCAATGATCCATGTATTGTAATACATCAATCAACAACCCCAACAAATAGGCAACAAATACCAATGCAATATGCCCCATCGTCTATTCTCAACCATATAACAACATTATGCACCAACATATTCATCAAGATAATATTCACCAAAGCTATTTACTATGATAATATTTACCAACGTATTCACCAAGATAATATTCACCAACACTATTCACAAAGATGCTATTCATCAATGTTATTTACCAAGATAATATTCACTTGCAATTGTTTGATGTGACTAATTCCAATAATGATTTATATGTAAAATAAAATCTCATTCACAATGCTAAAAAAAACGTCAAATATACCCACATGTAAATTCCACTCATCATTAAAAAAAACTTATGGTTTATGGATACAACTCATGGTTTTTCTTGATAACCATTTATGTTGCAAGCCAAACCAATCAACACATAAATTCAAAAAACTATATATTCCTCCCAACCATTCAAGATTTACTTAGCTCCAATCAATTACATATCCATTCAATATATCATAAATGGTTCAATAAATATCCTTTCCAATATATATACGCTCTCCAATATATATAAAGATCTTCATGAAACCATATTCCAATATTAACACTCTCCAATAATAATATTGAGCACTCTCTCCAACATGATAATATTAAACGTTCTCTCTAACATGATAATGCTTCTCCACAACAATAAAGTTCCCTCCCATAATAATATTGAAACCTCTCTCCAACATGATAATATTGAACACTAATGGATGATAATAATGCTCTCATATTCAATTTTAGAGAGGATTCAGATATACCTTGAAACGATAATCGTTGAAGCATATACATTGAAACGATAATTGTTGGAGCAATATAGGTTGAAGATTATACGTTGAAGCATAAAGCTGGAGTAATATAGGTTGGAGCAGTAAACGTTGAGGTTGAGAAAATGACAGGTTTTCTGGCTGCAAATAATAGGTTTTTCTGGCTGCAAAATTAACAATTATCTTTTGTTGCAAAAAGAACGTTGTAGCAAATAATGCCATTTGTCTCTTGGTGGACGCTACAAATAACATACAATGATCTGATTTCAAATAAGAAGTTCGATCTTTGAATCTTTCCACATGACCACACGACACTGGAAGCTTCCAACATCGATTCTGATAACAAAGCAAGATGGTTGAATTGAATGGATTGTATGACTATCCATCGTGTATGAATAAATAACAAAAACATATAAACCACGTCGTATATGAACCAAGGCATGCATAAATGATATCCAACTCTTGTCTATATTCGATAAAGAGGCCATCCATATCCTGAGTTTACCCATATACTGCGTTTTTCACATTGTGTTCTTCATTATTTTCACACTGCATTAATCCACGCATTAAGCCAGTGCAATTATTTCTAAGGCTCGGATTCAACACATTAATATTTCCTTCAACGCAATTATTTCAACGCATTAATATTTCCTTCAAATGTATTAACGCTGTCGCCACATTAATATTTCCTTCACCACATTAATATTTCATTCAATGCAATTATTTCAACGGATTAATATTTATTTCAAATGTATTAACGCTGTCACCATTAACTGAGGCTATGGAGCAAGCCATTAACGTTGTCACTATTAACTGAGGTCGTGGAGGAGTATGTTAGTCAGGTAATGGACGCTGGACGCTGCTCTAAATGTTCAAAAAAATGAATGCTGAACGCAATAAGTTGAACTGCAGAGAAATACATTGACCTAATGATTACGCTGGAAGAATTGGCCTTTATGGTTCATATCCAAACCCGTAAGGTAAGTTTTAAAACAACATATTTGAAATGTAGGCCCCTGTACAATTTAATTATTACCCAGTTATAAGAAAGATGAGTGGTATCTAGGGCTCAAAACCCTAATTCGACTCCTTGATATAGATCCATCTTATAATTGACATAGGTGGCAAGGATTTGGAACGCTGGAAGGAGAGCGATGTAAGAGTTGAGTTTAGCAGTGTTTCTGGTTGTATCATTGTGGTAAACAAACCCAAAGGAATTGTTATTGATTGGCCATACTACTCCAATAATGAATGAAACAATGATATTATTGTTCAGTAATAATAATGATTTAAGCAACAATATATTCTCTAGCATAATACCTATTGTGAAGTGATAATAATAATACCAATGAACGCTTGATAATTCCATTGGAACGTTTGATAATGATAATAATGCCATAATAATTACTAATGCTGCTGTAAGGAAATTAATGCTAAGGGAATCAAATAAAACTTCTACAATAGAAACACTGCCATGGAATATATGAATGTTGCAAATAATTATTCTACTATAGATTATTATTCCAGTCTATAAGGAGATTTCATGATATCTCAGAGAATTCTAAAGTTGTTCCGTAATAAAGCTTCATTAATGATAACGATAATTATAAGAATAACACTTCCATACATTAACTCCATACACACTCCAACCTCATAAGCTGCATAAAAACGCTGCATACAAATGTTACACGCCAACCGTACAATTATAGATCTGTTACAGGTCTGATTGAACTAATGGTATTCCTTATTTAGTCATATTCTTCAATCAACGTCTAAAATGTTCTCATAACACATAGGTCAACATAGCTCTCTCAACATGGATTCTTTGGTTTGTAGTGGTGCAATAATATCGTTCCTGTCAATCTCAGGTTTGGCATGTATTGGTATTTATTGTAGTGGCTACAACTACCCTCCAAAATTTTGCCTTAGCCTGTTTTGGAGCCTCCCTACCAACCTTACATAGCACTTTGTCTTGCTTCGTCAAGTACTCAAGCTTCGAGTGTTTTCCTCGCACAAAGGCAGCCTGTCGATCATCATTCCCCTCACAGGCTGCTCACCCGGACTTGGTCCAGTTTCAGGCTGAGCAACTTCCCCTTGAAATTGCACATTTTTGGAGGGAAACCAGCCTTCCCTCCAGGAATTGTGCAATCCTCTTTCACAGCCTGCTGGGCTCTAGGATTGCGCAATCCTGCCAGCCAACCCTCCCAGCAAGATTTGTGCAAATTTTCCCAGCAGCAGGTTGTTCAGCCCAGGATTTGTGCAAATCTGGGCAAAAGCGAGCTGCTCTGCCCAAGAATTGCATAAACCCCGTGGGCAATCAGCCTAGCTCACAACCAGGAATGCACATTTTTCCCAAGCAGTTGAGTAGCTGCATGCATGAATAGTCCAGTTGACCAGTTCCACCCAGGACCGAGGAAAATTGACTTGCATGCATGTATGACTGATTCTTCCCAGAATAGCAAGAGACAACATGAAAAAGGCATCCCATGATTTAGGGATCTATTTTTAGCAGTTGTGGGTTACATGCAAAGTTGTTTTAGAAGTTTCCATCCAAGTGTCGCTTTTTCCTAGATTTGTGGCATGTGCGTCACGAGACCAAACTTATTTATTCGACACATAAGAGTTCATTCATTCACATCAATCTTAGAGCTCTGACATCCCACAATACATCTAGGACTCTTTGACACATCCGACTCAGCTATTCATGGGTAAGTGGCCTTAGCTTGTCTTTTTCAGCATTTCTGTCGCTTTTTGTGTATTCACTCGTGTGAGTGTTGTTTTCTTGATTTCTTTGAACACATGCTATGATTTACATGTATTCTAGCTTTACCTAGCTCTGTTTCAATTTTCGTTGCTATCTCTCTACTGTCGCATGAATGAAACTGTTTTGTACATACGTTCGCCCAATCGGCAAATTGCTTCACCCACATGCATGTTGATATGTTTGCTGAATATTTCATTCATGTTTTG
This sequence comes from Pinus taeda, assembly GCA_000404065.3. Classification (NCBI taxonomy): domain Eukaryota; kingdom Viridiplantae; phylum Streptophyta; class Pinopsida; order Pinales; family Pinaceae; genus Pinus; species Pinus taeda. The sequence goes on from APFE030643400.1 coordinate 332,103, forward strand.
CATGCACTCTCAATCACTTCTACTATCACTTAGTGTCACCATGCATTTACTTTCTTAGTTGCTTTTAGCTGCCTGTGGGCGAGTCTGGCCAACTTTGGCCAGGCTCTACCTTCACCAAGGCCGCATTGTGCAATCTGGGGAATGAAGGCTCGCCTTCTTTTCCAAAAATGCGAATTCTTGACCAGCATTGGCCTCTAGGACTATTTTGCACATTTCTAGAGGAAAATGGCTGCTTGGCCCAAGGAATTGCGCAAATATGTCCCTGGGCCAACAGTTCTTCCTAGCTGGAATTGCGCATTCCGCAATCCCAGCAGCCAACTGCTTGACTGGATTGCACATTTTGTTGATCTAGCATCCAATCCTGCCTCCCAGATAGCCTAGACTACCTTTTGCATAGCTCTGGTAGCCAGTCACTCAGCCTCCCAATAAAATTTGCGCAATCTTGCTCATCATTTCCCTAGGTATGTGCTGTGTCCTTCCTTGGATTTGCTTTGTTTTCACTGACATATTTCTTTCCATGCATGCTCCTTGTTTCTAGATCTTTCAGATGTTCATTTGTCTCAATGGTTTCCAAGAGAACAGGATCACACGACACTTATGAAGTTGCAGCTGACCAGGTGTCCTCTGGTTTGCCGATCTACGAAGATACGAAGCTGTATCTAGACAAGGACATCAAACTGAAGTGGCAAGAGGTTAATGAAGCATTCACAGGAACTTTTAGGGAAGGCCTCAAAGACCGTCAGGTGTACGTGAGTATTCATAAGTCTGGCTTGTACTGGATTGCATGCAGATACCTCGCGTTCCCATGCGTGGACATGATTCACTGGATCGTCTCTCACACTGACCCCAAGACGATGACCTTGAGCAGCGTCAGTCGGATGAAGCTTGCAACCTTATGGGCATGAGATTATGATGAGATGTATCAGATGTCCAATCCCATGACTGTCATGACCCCTCCATTCAACTTGCCCAATAGCAAAGCTTACTCTAGAGACATTCTGAAGGATTGGGTAAAGGAGCCAGCTCGCTTTAGGATGACACATAACCATATCTACAAGACAAAGATATTGAGGAAGGTGTACCAATACTTGGTCATATTTGCATGTCGATCGAGTGACCAAGCAAGCACCGAAACCAGCTGGATAGAGAAGTAAGTCCACGTAACTGGTCCGACATATTGGCTCACTAGCTGATGGAACAAGTCACGAAGGCTTGACAGTCACCCGAGGGTATGCATGCAAAGATTTATATGTTTGTTTACATTCTAGATATAGTCTGTGCCCAACATGAGTTCCCAGGCTTGGAGTGGGCATGGTCATTGACGGAGATTGTTGTGAACACATATTTCAAGATGTTGTTCGAATGCATCTTCAGAGGAGTGATCATATGGCTGTCCAACCATTTTGTCACCCCAGTGTACAGGTTGATATTCGAATAAGATCCACCCTACATGTCGGAGGAAGCGATGAAGGCATTGCAGATTGGTATGCCTCACCATTCGACACATTCATCCAAGTGTTCAGTGTAGAGAAGTCTCTGCATGTTTTTCCAAAGTTCACCTTGGATGTGCTTGTCATGAAGGAAGTAGCGTACCACATCTCGACAGGATTGACAGCTAGACTGCAGCGGAAGAAGAAGGCACCTTGGCCCGCTCTCCCGTTGCAGATTGGGTTATATGAGATCCAGAGTATCAAGCAAGTGGATGTCAAAGCAGAACAAATGAGGAAGTATCCTTTCAAACTCTGAAGCTTCAACCTGTATGACCCACATATCATTGTGAAGGATCACTGTGTGAGAGTTCAGTTCAACTAGATCCATGGGGCATGTCATTGGGTTGAGGACTCATGGAGGTACTGCTATAATTCCTCCAGACCCAATGAACTAGTCAACTTCGCCGTAGAGTGGCTAGAAAAGTAGCATGAAGCGGCATCATGGAAAGCGCCAACAGTAGCAGCAGCAGCAGCAGCAGCAGAGGTAGTAGAGCCAAGCATACCTGTGCGTGACAAAGGGAAGAGGAAGGTTATCGACCGTATGGAGGAAGAGCAAAGCTGTAAGTTTCGAGTAGATCCACTTGTAGAACAAGCAACTATGACTATTCAGGCAAAGAGGTAGCAACGCGACAGGCGAATCGCGTGAAGGCAGAAGGACAAGAAGAGAATGCAAGATGCAGAGAAGGAGTTGCATGAGATGAGGGAGCAACTTCGGAAAGAAAAATAGCTATGCCAACAAGAGAAGGAAGTGCAGAAGCAGCAGATTCAATAGGGGGTGCATCCCGTGCAGACAGACGAAGCAGCACCCGTACAAGTAGTTGATTCATCTGAAAAGCTGGCATTAGGCGAACAGGGTGAACCATCGTAGGGGCAAGATTTGCTCATGAGATAGAACAAGCGCTTGAAGAGTTGGATGTAGACATGGAGTAGCAGGAGTTGGAACACGACACCGATCTCATGCCTCACCACGAAGAAGTTGAATCACTCGCTTCATTGCATCCTGATGATGAGCAAGTCTCGAATGACCAAGGAGGCACTGAGATCCTTGGTGGTCAACTGGAAGCAGAGATGCATAACATCTCCTTTGACGAATCTCATCACAGGTGTAGTCTCAGAGAGTACCGACTCCGGAGGACCAAACATCCCCTACACAAGTTGAAGAACAAGTGATCATGACTGATGTGCACAAGCATCCAACTGCTTTGGCCATTGCAACTAGAGTCTATGTCGAAGCCACTAGCTCAAGTGTTCGTTTTCTCACATCTGAGAATGAGTGAATGGCGAAGGAACTATAGGTGGCCAAGCAAGGAGGAGACTTGGTGACAATGTCCGCTCGCACTGAACTGAAGAAGGCACTACTAGATGAAGTATTGTCCCTTGAAACAATTATGCGAGCATTGTACTCCAAGTTTGGTACCGTGCACCAAGCAGTCATCCATCTCCATGGGTGGCAGAAACGATGTGCGAGAAGAGCACGTATCTTGAAGAACATACATGCTATTTTTGATAACATGCAAGCATGGATGATGAAGTACAAAGGAGCCTCGCTTCACTTGCCAAAGATGATGAAGGCCAATACGGTTGAGCTGCAAGCACGTATCCAGAGTCAAATCCATAACTATGAAGACCTACCACAACTCATCACTAGCATACAGGCTTCCCATGCATGATTATTCAAGAGCATGGATGTTATAGTGCACACCCACGCGATCCCATCACTTGGGACTCTCACCCAGGTGAAGACAAAGAAGCAGGTCCGACAGGAGCTTGACTCGTACTTCGATGAGTTGATCTGCACCGCCACCATCCCAGACTTGCCTATTAGTGTAGACATCATGCGCAAGTACGTTGCTCATCCGGTCACATTGAAGACAATGATGTGCATGATTTCAAATGAGTTGGATAGGGGAGTCCGAGAAGTGTACCCAGATGCTATGGAGGCGAGGTTCAAGTTTCAGACGGATGTCACAACAGAACACATGGACACTATCAAGGACTACCAATCTTGGCATCAATATGTCACTGTTGATCAGCTTGAGGATGTCGAGCAGTTGGACTTCTATGGTTGTCTAAGTCAAAATGATGTCTAGTTTGGCTTGTTCAAGCCATTGTTCACATGGGTACATGTGCATTGTAATGTTGGGTCATGTCAAGTGTAAGTCGAGTCTCAATAGTGGATGTAATAGTCATAGAGTAGGTGAAGAGTCATGAGGGTAGTTGAATGGTCACAAAGGGGAATGTCAAGGGTCACCCCACCTTTTTCTATAAATAGTCCCTCATAACTCATTGTATAGGATTTTGGTCAGCCAAGCTTCTACTAAGACTATCTTGAAGAAGGCTTGGACAGTATTGTAATGCACTTTGGCTTCTCCACTGCATGGAGCTAGTACATCTCTTTGGAGGAGCAGGCAGATGTGGCTGTAACATTCCACTGTTGGGGTTAGAAGGTTTACATGGATGTATTGTATGATTGTGACTTACACTTCTTTATATAAGAAGATCCAACACATTTTCATGCATATGTTTTTATTGTAGTTGGACTGCTCCAGTTGCCTTAATGATATATGTTGTTTAACTTACATACTTGTGTATGAACTGATTCACATGCAATTATATGAATCTTGTTGTTAATGTGTTGTATATGATGTTAATGTTGTCACCGTCCATATCGACTGCTTTGCCGGACATCAGACAGACCTTTCACATGAACCTTGCTGTAACAACCGTCGCACTCGTCTTGGACTAATCCGTGAGTGTTGTACATGTTATCTTACCTTGTATGATGTGACTACCGCATCTGAGTGGACTGCTCCACTGGAAGCTGTGCATGTCCTTTTATGTTGTGTGTTCCTAGCCAAGTTGAGATTGATCCCTTTCAACCTAGAACTCACCTTCACCTTCTTCTCCCTTCGAAGTGTTAGAACCTCTCATACACCTTCCTTGACTCACTGCTTTAGTCACACCCTTGCTACTGACAGAGTTATCTTACTTGCCTCTGTGTGACATCGCGGTCAAGGCATTACCTTACAACCCACTGCTGGGACTCCTACACCAAATGGTCAAAGGTCTAATTGGGACTTCTTACCTGGGAGATTCCCTTGACATGTTGGCGGGTCCAGCATCGTCAACATTTCTGGCGCTAGAAGGAGGGCCTGATGACAAGCAGTCTGTCATCCAGTTTTGAACCTTTGCATATCTTTCATGGAGTCTTGCACTCTTCTTCCCTTGAGGTGTTTTTCGAATCATGAAGATGTCTCCATATCGGGGAAGCTTTTTGATCTCTTGTCCACTCACGCATATGATGGTGAAGGCGAAGTGGCCTGGCCTAAGCACTTACATAACTTTCTTTCCATGATTCATGGGGAAGATGAGTTTTCTGATGAATAGGCCGATTTACTGCTTGCTTACGCACTTCGGGAATCTCCATTTCGTTGGGTGCTCAGCCTACTGGCTAACACCGTGCACTCATTTGAGCACTTCTGTGATCTTATTGAAGACACACTCTATCATTTTGATCCAGACCATCTTGATCGGAAACTATTACAACAATGGAGGGCTCCACATGAATTCATTATTGATTTTTGGCAACACTTTCGTGACTTGCAGTTTCAAGCTCCGAGGGGACAAATGAAATTTTCTTATCTTTGCGACTGGTTCAAGCATTGCCTTAATAAATTTTCCCATCCCAAGAGGAAGCTTGATATCAAGCCTCGCTCAACATTATTGATTGATGGAAATGTACAATCTCATGTGGGAGTGGGCACTGTCTCAACTAACTGTCTGCCTCCCTCTCATTCAATAGCTCCACCACTGCCCAGTGATGTTGAGGATCATGCTCACACATCTGTTCATCCTTCACATTCTCCCAACATCACTCCACCCAATTTTCGCGTAGATTTGGTTGTGAGTCCTTCGAGTTCTCATATGCATTCTTTTCTTCGACCTCCGTCTTCGCACTCAGGTATTCCTCTGGATGATGCTGTCTTGTGTTCGTCCATTCTAGACTCTTTACTTGTTGTGAACGAGGAACAACCCACTAACAGAGTTGGTGTTACACAACCGACATGCACTGTCATCCATGAAGAGTATGAGTGGGAACTTGAACATCAACGCTCGGCGAAGGATGAATCCCTTCTGTATGAGCCCCCTCTGTTCTTTTCTAACCTCTTTGGTGAACCTACCATCCATGATTTTGCATGTGTGTCTTCATCCACGAGTGCACCCATTGTTGATCACTCACAAGACTCACTGGATGTTAGTCTATCATCCGACAGTGGAGAGGATAAGTTACCCATTGAAAATCCACTTGATCATTCATCTGTCTCTTCCGGAAACATAGAGGATGAGTTTATTCGATTTTCATATACCCCTTCATTCAATTCATCTTATCATGAGGATGCTAAAGAATTCATTGATTTTTCTGATCGTGGCAGTTGTGATCCATTTACATCCATTTTTTATCACGATCATGAATCTATCACAATTGATCTTTCGAAGCCACCAGTGTATGATGATCTACCTAATGATGAAGTTGAGACACCCAAGACTGTCGAGGCACTTCAACCCGAGCTGATGATTATGTCAGGTCCTCGCTCTCTTGGGGTTAGTCTCACTTCTGATCATGAAACTGTTCAATCAACTAAGGCTCCTCATCACTCATCTGTATGCATTAAAGATCCATCTCACTCACAGATCACACTTCCTTCAATCGAACTGCACGATCCCATTACTCATGCATTGGAGAAGTCTTACATTGCAAGCACTCGTTCGTGACACAAGTTATCTTTGTTTCTTTCGTTTTCTTGCATGTCACAGTCAAGAGTGTGCTTATGCTTCAAAGTTACACGTAGTGTCACACATCACCACGATAAGTCCATGGATTGCCCATCATGCACATGCACTCACTCATGTCTTGTGGACACTTTGAAAAAATAAGTGTGGTTGTCTTTGCTGGTTCACACCAATGCGTTGCTCGCGAACCAAGCCTTCACCAACATGGGTCTACCAATGCGTCGATGGCTGCATTGGAAGTATCACTTCACGTGATCGGGCCCATGCACTATTAGTGTAGGAGTAGGAGTAGTGTTTGGTTTTAGTTGGTTGCTTGCATGCTTGTTTTCTTACTTGTTTGCTTATGTGCTTTGCTTTCACTTTCGCTTCTCCTTTTTCTTTGCTTTGATGTTTTTCAATTCACTTGTTTCGTTTGTAGGATAGTTTTGCATGAACCATGTATGACTCTTGAAACGAGCTGGGTAAAGTACAAGAGGGCTTGTACAACTATTACTACTTGGTTATATGTCATCTTGCCTATGTGTGGTGAGATTGTTACTTTTAGTCCATGATACGTCGAAGGAAAATACGTATTGTTCGAAATGAACCTTGGTGAAAACACAATGCTTACACGCTAACTAGTGTCACCTTCTCTAGTCAGTTGTTATTGGGTTAACCCTTGTCAGCTTAGTCAAGTAGAGTAAGGTGAGGGGGAAAACCTTAATAGGCACGTCAGAGATGCAATAAACTACTTCTTTGCTGGAACAACCTCCTCTGCTCTTAATAAGCCAGAATCCCTCTTACACCTCTTAAATGAATAAGTGCTACGCACAATGAAAATGAAAATGAAAAATGGAAAAGTAAAAAAATTAAAAATGAAAAATGAATAAGGTGAAAGAAGAGAAAGGTTTCCTACACAGGGGGGTGATGCAAGTAACTCCACCGGGGTACTGACTAGGCTCGCTTGTAGTAGAGCCATGCTTGTGTTCCTATGTGACTCCACCGGGGTACTGTCCAGGGCTGCTGGCAGTGAAGCAACACCAGAGATGAAACTAAGACTCTAACGACTATATTGCTTGTGCACCTATATACCCCTCAACCACAATCCAAACAACTGTGTTGCCTTGGCTTGGAATGTGTGTCAATCGACCAAGAGTCTGGCAGATGCTACATCTTACAATCAAGCTAGTGTGAAGCCAAGATGAGCTGAGAGCTGAATAATACTTCCGGAGGTGTTAGACTTGCTTTTCATGAACAAGGCCCATTTAGAGCGCTGGATTTCTACTAGTGTGTCACCAAGTATTGTAGAAGCTACAACCACCCTCCAAAATTTTTCCTTACCCTGTTTTGGAGCCTCCCTACCAACCTTACACATTACTTTGTCTTGCTTCATCAAGTACTCAAGCTTCGAGTGTTTTCCTCGCACAAAGGTAGCCTGTCGATCACAATTGATCCATTCCCCTCACAGGCTGCTCACTCGGACTTGGTCCAGTTGTAGGCTGAGTAGCTTCCCCTTGAAACTTGTGCATTTCTGGAGGGAAACCAACCTTCCCTCCTGGAATTTCACAATCCTCTCTGATAGCCTGCTGGGCTCCAGGATTGCGCAATCTTGCCAACAACCCTCCCAGCAGGATTTGCGCAAATTTTCCCAGCAGCAGGCTGTTCAGCACAGGATTTGCGCAAATCTGGGCAACAGTCAACATGTCTGCCCATCAATTGCACAAATCCCCTGGGCAGTTAGCCCAACTCATAGCCATGAATGCACATTTTTCCCAAGTAGTTGAGCAGCTGCATGCATGAACAATCCGATTGGCCAGTTCCACCTAGGATTGAGGAAACTTGACTTGCATGCATGCATGACTGATTCTTCCTGGAATAACAAGAGACAACATGAAAAAGGCATCCCATGATTTAGGGAGCTATTTTTAGTAGCCGAGGGTTACATGGAAAGTTGTTTTAGAAGTTTCCCTCCAAGTGTCACTTTTTCCTAGATTTGTGGCATGCACGTCATGAGACCAAACTTATTTATTTGACGCATCAGAGCTCATTCATTCACATTGATTTTGGAGCTTTGACATCACACAACACATCCAAGACTCTTCGACACATCTAGCTCAATTATTCACGGGTAAGTGGCCTCAGCTTGTCTTTTTAAGAATTTTTGTCGCTTTTTGTGTACTCGCTTCTGTGAGTGTTGTTTGCTTTATTTATTTGAATGGCTGCTGTCGTTTACACGTATTCTAGCTTTTCCTAGCTCTGTTTCAGTTTTCCTTGCTATCTCACTGCTGTTACATGCATGAAACTATTTTGCACGGACGTTCGCCCAATCGGTGAACTACCTCACCCACATGCATATTGATCTGTTTGTTGAATCTTTCATTCATGTTTTGCATGCATTGTCAATCACTTCTGCTATCACTTAGTCTCCCCATGCATTTACTATCTTAGTTGCTTTCAGTTGTTCGTTAGTGAGTCGGGCCAACTTTGGCTGGGCTTTGCCTTCACCAAGGCTGCATTGCGCAATCTGGGGAATGAAGGCTCACCTTCCTTTCCAGAAATGTGCATTCTTGACCAACATTGGCCTCTAGGATTGGTTTGCACATTTCTGGAGGACAGTGGCTGCTTGGCCTAAGGAATTGCGCAAATTTGTCCTTGGGCTAGTAGTCCTTCCGAGCTGGAATTGCGTAATCCCAGTAGCTAGCTCCCTGATTGGATTGCGCATTTTGCTGATCCAGCATCCAGTCCTGCCTCCTAGACAACCAAGACTGCCTTTTGCACAATTCTGGAAGCTAGTCACGCAGCCTCCTAGTAAAATTTGCGCAATCTTTCTCATTAGTTCCCCAGGTATGTGCTGTGTCCTTCCCAGGATTTGCTTTGTTTTCACTGACATATTTCTTGCCATGCATGCTGCTTGTTTCTAGATCTTTAGTTGTTCATTTGTGTCAATGGCTTCCAAGAGAAGAGGATCACAGGACACTGATGGAGTTGCAACAATTGAGCAGGTTTCCTCTGGTTTTCCGATCTACGAAGATACGAAGCTGTATCTAGACAAGGACATAAAATTGAAGTGGCAAGAGGTTAATGAAGCATTGGTAGGAACTTTTGGGGAAGACCTCGAAGCCCGTCAGGTGTACGTGAATATTCGTAAGTCTGACTTGTCCTGGATTGCATGCAAATACCCCACATTTCCATGCGTGGACATGATTCACTGGATTGTCTCTCACATTGACCCTGAGATGATGACCTTGAGCAGTGTCAGTGGGATGAAGCTTTCAACTTTCTGGGCACAAGATTATGATGAGATGTATCACATGTCTGAGCCCATGACTATCATGACCCCTCCATTCATCTTGCCCAACAGCAGAGCTCACTCCAGAGACATTATGAAGGATTGGGTAAAGGAGCCAACTCGCTTCAGGATGACACCCAACTAGATCTACAAGACAAATGTATTGAGGAAGGCATACCAATACTTGGTCATATTCGCATGCCAACTGAGTGGCCAAGCAAGCACCGAAACCTTTCCTCAGAGTTGGGTGATCACATTGGACTAGCTAGCTAAGAAGGAAGACCATGCAACTGGTCTGGCATACCAGCTCACTAGCTGAAGGAACAAGTCATGAAGGCTCGACAGTCACCCGAGGGTATGCATGCAGAGATTTATATGTCCTCTTACATTCTAGATGTCGTCTGTGCCCTACATGAGTTCCCAGGGCTTGGAGTGGGCATGGTCATTGGTGGAGACTGTTGTGAACACATGTTTCAAGCTGTTGTCCAAATGCAGCTTCAGATGAGTGATCATATGACTATCCAACCATCTTGTCACCCCATTTTATAGGTTGATATTCGAACAGGATCCACCCTGCATGTCAGAGGAAGTGATGAAGGCATTGCTAGGCATTGCAGATTGGTATGCCTCACCGTCCAACACGTTCATCCGAGTGTTCAGTGCAGAGAAGTCTCCGCATGTTCTGCCAAAGTTCACCTTGGACGTGCTTATCATGCAGGAAGTAGCGTACCACATCTCGGTAGGATTGACAACTAAACTACAACAGAAGAAGAAGTCACCTTGGCCTGCTCTTCCATTGTGGATTGGGTTATATGAGATCCGTAGTATCAGGCAAACAGATGTGAAGCAGAATAGATGAGGAAGTATCCTTTCGACCTTCGAAGCTTCAACCCGTATGACCCAAATTGCATTGTGAAGGATCATTGCGTGAGAGTTCAGTTCAACTGGATCCATGGGGCTTGTCATTGGGCCGAGGAGGACTCATGGATGTACTGCTACAATTCCCCTAGACCCAATGAATAGGTCAACTTCTCTGTAGAGTGGTTAGTAAAGCAACATGAAGTAGCATCACGGAAAGCACCAATAGTAGCAACAACAATAGAGGCAGCAGAGCCAAGCATACCTATGCGCGACAAAGGGAAGAGGAAGATTTCTGACCACATGGAGGAAGAGAAAAGCTGCAAGTTTCGAGCAGATCCACTTGCAAAACAAGTAGCTATGGCTATTCAGGAAAAGAGGCAGCAATGTGACAAGTGAATCGTGCGAAGGCAGAGGGATAAGAAGAGAATGGAAGAAGCAGAGAAGGAGTTACATGAGCTGAGGGAGAAACTTCAGAAAGAACAAGAGCTGCGCCAATAGGAGAAGGAAGCGAAACAACAACAGATTCAACAGGGGGTGCATCACGTGTAGATAGACGAAGTAGCACCCAGATGAGTAGTTTATTCATATGAATAGCTAGCATCAGGCGAACAGGGTGAACCATCGTAGGGGCTAGACTTTGCTCATGAGATAGAACATGCACTTGAACAGTTGGATGTAGACATGGAGTAGTAGGAGTTGGAATAGGACACCTGCCTCATGCCTCACCACAAAGAGGTTGACTCACTTGCTTCCTTACATCCTAATGATGAGCAAGTCTTGAATGACCAAGGAGGCACTAATATCCTTGGTGGTCAACCAGAAGCGGAGATGCACAACATCTCCTTTGACGAATCTCATCACAAAGTTGTGTAGTCTCAGAGAGTACTGACTTCAGAGGACCAAACATCCCTTGTGCAAGTTGAAGAACAAGTGATTGTGATTGATGTGCACAAGCATCCATCTGCTTTGGCCAATGCAACTAGAGTTTATGCCGAAGCCACTAGCTCAAGTGTTCGTTTCATCATAGCTAAGAATGAGTGAATTGCGAAGGAACTACAGGTGGCCAAGCAAGGAGGAGACTTGGTGACAATGTCTTCTTGTGCTGAACTGAAGAAGGAAATACTAGATGAAGTATTGTCCCTTGATGCAGTTATGCGAGCAATGTACTCCAAGTTGGTACTATGCACCAAGCAGTCGTCCATCTCCACGGGTGAGAAGTGATGTGCGAGAAGAGCACTCACCTTGAAGAACATACATGCTGCTGTTGATAACATGAAAGCATGGATGATGAAGTACAAGGGAGCCTCGCCTCACTTGCGAAAGATGATGAAGGCCAATGCAGTCGAGATGAAAGCACATATCCAGAGTCAGATCCAGAACTATGAAGACCTATCGCAACTCATCACTAGCATACATGCTTCCCATGCACGAGTATTCAAAAGCATGGATGTTATAGTGCACACCCACACGATCCCATCACTTGGGGCTCTCACCTAGGAGAAGACAAAGAAGCAGGTCCGACAAGATCTTAACTCGTACTTCGATGAGTTGATGCGCACCGCCACCAACCCAAACTTGCGTATCAGTGCAGACATCATGTGGAAGTACGTTGTTGGTCTGGCCACATTGAAGACAATGATGCACATGCTCTCAGATGAGTTGGACAAGGGGGAGCCCAAGCAGTGTACCCAGATGTTATGGAGGCAAGGTTCAGGTTTCAGACGATTGTCACAACAGAACACACAGACACTATAAAGGACTGCAAATCTTGGCATCAATATGTCACTGTTGATCGACATGAGGATGTCGAGCAATTGGACTTCTATGGTTGTCTAAGTCCGAATGATGTCTAGTTTGGCTTGTTCAAGCCATTGTTCACATGGGTACATGTGCATTGTAATGTTGAGCCATGTCAAGTGTAAGTCGAGTCTCAATAGTGGATGTAATAGTCATAGAGTAGGTGGAGAGTCATGAGGGTAGTTGAATGGTCACAAAGGGGAATGTCAAGGGTCACCCCACCCTTTGCTATAAATAGTCCCTCATAAATCATTGTATAGGATTTTGGTCAGCCAAGCTTCTACTAAGACTATCTTGAAGAAGGCTTGGACAATATTGTAACGAGCCTTGGCTTCTCCATTGCATAGAGCTAGTACATCTCTTTGGAGGAGCAGGCGGATGTGGCTGTAATGTTCCACTGTTGGGGTTTTCATGTTTACATGGATGTATTGTATGATTGTGACTTACACTTCTTTATATAATAAGAGCCAACAAATTTTCATGCATATGTTGTTATTGTATTTGGAATTCTTCGGTTTCCTTAATGATATATGTTGTTTCACTTACGTACTTGTGTATGAACTGATTCACATGCAATTATATGAATCTTGTTGTTAATGTGTTGTATATGTTGTTAATTCTGTCACCGTCCATGTCGACTACTCTGCTGAACATCTGACAGACTTTTCACATGAACCTTGCTATAACAACCGTCGCACTCATCTTGGATTGATCTGTGAGTGCTATATGTGTTATCTTACCTTGTATGATGTGACTACTGCATCCGAGTGGACTGCTCCGCCAAAAGTTGTGCATGTCCTTTTATGTTGTGCGTTCCTATCTGAGTTGGGATTGATCCCTTTCAACCTGGAACTCACCTTCACCTTCTTCTTCCTTTGAAGTGTTAGAACCTCTCATACACCTTCCTTGACTCACTGCATCAGTCACACCCTTGCTACTGACGGAGTTATCTTACTTGCCTCTGTGCGACATCACGGTCAAGGCATTACCTTACGACGCACTGCTGGGACTCCTACACCAAACGATCTAAGGTATAAGTGGGACTTCTTACCACAGAGAACCCCCTGACATGTTTGCAGGTCCAGCACTATAAACAATATTCCAGTTTGATTCCCTTACATATGCTTTTAATTTTAACAACCCCTTTTTTTTTCAAAACACATCCATGTGAAACACATCCATGTGAGAGTTGAGATGATTAATCTAATTTTTCAAATAATGAAATTAGGCTGTAAAATCCTCGTCAAATTCATTGGGTCTTTATTGGATTTCATCTCCCTTTGCGATTGTATTGTTTTCCCAGATGCAAAGGCAAAATCAACTTAACTCTTTGTTGTGATAAATATTCAGTCCAATGATTAGTTGCACTACTTCAACCTTTCTCAGTTGTTGATAGTGGATGTTCTGCTAAAGCATTCTCAAATAATGCTACAATAGGTTATGTCCCCACAATCTCATAGTAGAATCGCAAAATTTGTCTACATTGTATACATATTATTTTGTTTCTAGTCGTTGTTTCATTTGGTATCCATCATTTATGTAGGGATACGTTCTAAAATTGTGCTTGAAAGATCCTTTTTTTTTAATAACACTATCCCATCTCAATTCAACTCCTTCCCATTATTAAAGAGGGTTTTGCATGGCACTCTCCTTTATACATCCATTTTTCCTGATATTTGGTTCTCTTTGACTCACAATTTTTTTACTGTAATCAGATGCATGAGAATGTCTTGATCTCAAAGATTTGTATCCACAATTGCAAACAAGACCATTTAGAGTCTATTGGTCTGTGTTTGAGATTGATTCACTCAGGATGGATCTGAATCTTTTAAGTTTTTAGGCTTTTTTCTTGTTTCTACATTTTTATTTGCAGTATTTGGCATGTATGCAGTTATTCAATTGTTTAGATGAATTAATGCTCGAGATGTCCCATTTTTTCTTTGCAGATTTTGAAGAATTTTTCTTGAAAAAAAAATTCTCTTGTTATCTTTCAACTTTTCTTTTGGATTACTTCACATATCTCTTGCTATTTTAGGGTCTCAAAGAGGTGACACATTCCATTTTGTAACTTGCTTCTTTCCAATACAATGATGAATTTCTGGATCGAATAAAATCAACTCATGATCCAAATCTCCTCAAGCACAACACTTGCCTCTTTCTTTTGTTGCAACAAACACTTTGTTTGACATAGTTATTTCCAAATAATTGTGATGATTTCATTTGCAATTAGAAGAGGCGTTCCTTTAACTTCATTATGTTTTACAGATTCATTATGAGTACAACCCTCTTTTGCCTTACAAAAATATTCCACATTATTAAAATTGTTATGGAGTTACTATACAAAACTTTTAGATCCTCTAATTTAAGTTGGCTCAACATACTATAAAATCATCTTTCTCTGAATCCTTTTGAGATATTTTTGAATTGGTGGAGGATGCATCATTGATTTCAAATTCTTTCCAAGACATTCGAGATAACTTTGTAGTGAGGTCATTTTATTTTTCTTTTCCTGCAAGTTGGGTATAGTATAGTGGAAATTCCATCCACTAAATCATCCTTTATTATCCAATATTTTATTCAATATATTTTCCTTAGTATAGATGTATTTCATACCTACATATTCAAAGCTTTGTTGTCAATAATGGAGCTTCTCTCCCCCTCATGTGCTATTGATCTAACACTGACAAAGTATTCTTTTCTTTCTTGAGAAACTCCCCCTAAGGCCAAGCTAGGTCACTCGTTTCTCTTTATTATTTCTCTTCCACACATTAGTAGGTTGTATTCTTGTGTCTACATTTCCTTTTGTCTCACTGTTTGGATTCCTTGTTGTGTCCATCTTTTATCTAGAGTTCTTTAAGGTATAGTGCAGCTTGCAGTCTTTGGGTTTGTGTCCAGAATTTATACATAGATAGCACCTTATATCGCCGAGCAAAGGAACAAATGATGTTTGTTTTCTTGAGTCATTTATATTTTTCTTTACATACTTTTTGCATTCAACCACTTTATGTCCGAATTCATGACACATATAACAATAACCATAAAAAGAGTTTATGTTCCTGGTTGTTGGTGTTATCCTTTGTTTTCTTGCTGGATAGTATCTTCTTGTTTGTTGCATGTTTTGTTGAATAGTATTGGTCTTATTGTTCTTATAATCTGCTGCCACATGTCCATGTTCATGGCAACAAAAACATGTGATGGTTTTCCTAGGAGCAAAGAATCTCCTTTGAGATCTTTCGAACTTGTTCAACTCATTCATTTGTTTTTGATATTGCTCTTCTTTACAAAGCATGTTGTTGTTAGAGTCTTCTCATGTAGGTCCTTTTAGAGATGCTTCATTATAATCTTTAATGGTTGCCTTTGCTGAGTTCATCATGGAATCAAGATCCTCTTCTAATTACTTACACAACCTATTCTTTTCTTCTAACTTACTTCTAGTTGAATCAACCTCAACTTCTAATCTTTTACACTATAGGTCTCTCTCCTTGAATTCACTGCTCATCACCTCTTCTACTCTCATTGCTTCTTCAAGTTGTGTTTTTAGGCTAACAATTTCCTCCTTGTACTCATTCTCTTTCTCATCACATATTTGCACGAGTTTCTTCAAATCTTTGTTTTCATTCTTCAATCTTTCTATACTAGCCAATGATAAGTCAAGCCTAGCTTGATTTTCATGAGGGTCAGGTACATTCACACAGGTGGAGGTTTCATCTAACTAAACACTTTCTCTTTTCTCCTTCCCCTTTCTCTTTTCTTTCTCATCACTGTTACTGCTAGCCTCTCGATGCATGAGTTGCAGTCTATCCCAGATTTCTTTTGCAAAAGTTAAATCTATGACTGTATTAAGATCATTATTATGAAGATTGTTATACATGAAACATTTTTCTTTAGCATTCCACTGTTGTTCTTGAAAAGAGGGAGAATCCTTGCAATAGCCATCACATACTAGTTTCCATGCACAAGGACTGTAAGATATCAATTCAGATTTTACCTTATCTCTCCATTCATGAAATTTTGTTACACTTAACACATGTACACTTTGATAGTCCATGACTCAACTAGATATACCTTCAAGCTATTAGGCTTGTATAGAAGGAACCTGCTATAATACCAATTGATGAAAACTTAACTAAACTGAGAGTGGGGGGGGGTGAACCAATTTAGTATATTCATGGACATTAAAATTCTTTTCCTTAATCTGATTAATTGAAACATTGAATGAGAAAATTAACAAATAATGGTCAACATATTGAATATGTGAACCACAACTAATAAGATAATCAAAACATCACATCAACACATGATAACAACACGTATATGATGAAACCAATAAAGGGAGAAAACCATGATTTTATTATTGTTGTGATGCAAAGGAAAGCTCCTACTCATCTGATTTTCTGTGGGCTCCAACCTACAAGAGGTTGCTACCTCTTTTTTCTGCAAGCTACAACATACAAGGAAGCTCCAACTCCCATATGTTTTCCATAGGTTACAACCCACAAGAGGTTGCTACCTCAACCAACTCCAACTGCATATTTATCAAACCACAACTTGAAAGGAGATTGTCAGGCCAAGAGGTATCTCCTCAAATCAAATCATATTATTCATTCAGGTTGTTCATTATTATATACAAGAGGGAGTGACTGTTTAGTTCATCTCTCGATGACTCTCCATTTTCTCTATTATTTATTTACACTAATTATAGTTGTTCACCCAGTCCCTATGATTAGGTGTCAACATTCCCCCCCTTAATCTAAAGGTATGTTGGTGAGTCCAAGCATCGTTCTGAATCTTTCAAGCTTTTCTCTTCCAAGCGCTTTGGTGAAGATGTCTGCAATTTGCTCATTAGTGGAACAATGGCGAAGATGGATTGTTTTGGCCTCAACATGATGTCAAATCAGATGATATTTTGTATTGATGTGCTCTGTTCGATCATGGAACTTTGGGTTCTTGGCCAAGTTTATCGTCGAGGTATTGTCAATCACGAGTGGAGTCAATTGCACTTGTTTTACCTGCAACAAGAATTTTCCTGAGCCACACAATTTCTTTTGTTGCCTCAGTTGCTACCATATATTCTGCCTCTGTTGTGGAATCTACTGGAACTGATTGTTTACGTGATCTCCAGGAGACAACTCCTGATCCAAGACTCATAGCATAACTTGAAGTAGATACCCCAATTTATTTATCTCCATCTAAGTTTGAATCAGAGTATCCAATCAAGCTGAAGTCGCCCACCTGTGTATACTTGATTCCAAAGTCTTGAGTTCCCTTCAAGTATTTTAGAACTCTTTTTGCAGCAAACCAATGTCCCTCACAAGGCTTTTGCATGAACCTGGAGAGGATTCCAACAATAAACGAAATGTTTGGTTTGGTAGTAGTTAGGTAGTTGAGACTTCTTACAAGTTGTCTATACTTTGTTGCGTCCTCAGATTCTTTTCCTTCAATGGATGTGAGCTTTAAGTTTTGTTCCATTGGAGTAGTCAGAGGATTGCATTCAGTCATGCCAAATCTGTTCAACATATCTCCAATGTATTTCTTTTGACAAAAGGAATATGGACCTTGGATGTTGAGTTACTTCAATACCAAGATAATAATGAACATATCCCAAATCAGTCATTTCAAAACCTTTCCTCAATTCCTTCTTTATGGATGCAATGTTGCTCTCATTGTTCCCTGTCATCAAAAGATCATCTACATATACCACAAGATATACAACTGTTTTTCCAACCTTCTTGACAAACAAAGTTGCATCATCGAGATCATAATGTTTGAAATTGAGCTTTAGAAGATGCTCAGCTAGTTTTTCATACCAAGCTCGTGGTGCTTGTTTGAGGCCATACAAGGGTTTCACAAGTTTTCATACTTTATGTTCATATACTTTCACATCAAATCCTTCACGTTGGGACATAAAAACATTCTCTTTTAGATCTCCATTCAGGAAAGCAGTTTTTACATCCATTTGATGGACTTTCCAACCGTTCTGAGCTGCTAGGGAAAAGAGTGTCTGGATGGTAGCCCATTTTATTGTGGGGGAAAAGTCTCCTCATAATCGACCCCTTCCTTCTGTGCAAAACCTTTTGCCACAAGCCTGGCTTTGTGCTTGTCAAGTGAGCCATCAACTTTATACTTGTTCTTGTAGATCCACTTGCAGCCAATTGGTTTGGTTCCCAATGGAGGAACAACCAGCTTCCAAGTGCACATTCTTTATTAAGGCATCATACTCCTTTTGCATTGCTTCTTTCCATTCATCATGAGATGCAGCTTCTTTGAAGGAAGTTGGTTCAAAATCTGTAGACAAATTCAATTCACAATCATAAGAAACATCCATATCAACAGGTGAATCAGAGTCATCTATATTACCTCCATTTTTCCGGTTTGAATTTCTAGTTCATGTCTTTCCAACTTCATCAGGACGAACACTTTCGAGTGTCTTTGTCAGCCACTTTGGGGGCCCTTTCTTAGATGGTCCAGGCTGCTCCGTTGATTGAGTTGGGACTGAATCAAGATTGAGTCTCCCAATTATGTCAATCACATCACTCAAAGTATCATCCATTGTTGGAGTTTCATGTGGGGGAGAGAGTGCTTCAGAAGAAGATTCCACAAGTTGATATAGTATAGGAATCCCCCCTTCAAGATATGGAATCTGATTATCAACTTCTTGAAATGATTTTGCATTTACGAATCTATCCAAACGATCAAGTTGTCACTCAACAACATTGTTAGTTTTGGATGACTCAAGAAAGATTACATCTCTAGATACAACAAACTTTTTATTGAATTCATCATAGAGATGGTATGCTTTGGAGGTGTTTGAATACCCCATACACTTATGACTTCTTGCACCAAGTTTCTTTCTATGTACCTTTGGTATCAAGGCATAACATGTGGAACCAAAGACCCTGAGATGCTTTACCGAAGGAATGTGCCCATACCACATTTCATAAGGAGTCTTGTTTCTAATAGCATTAGATGGACATCTATTCTTTACATATACAACACATAGAATTGCATCAGCCAAAAACATCAATTTTACATTTTTGAAAAACATCATGGAGCGTACCATATTTAAGATTGTCCTATTCATTCTTTCAGCTACTCCATTCTATTGGGTATTGTAAGGCACAGTTGTTTGATGTTTGATCCCATGTTGGTGAAGATAGTTTTCAAATTCATTTGAAGTGTATTCTTTTCCATTATCAGTGTGAATAGAGCCAATATGAGATTGTGCATCATTTTCCATCCATGTATGAAAGTTCTTGAATGTTTGAAAAGCATCAGATTTGTTCTTCAATAATAAACCCAACACATTTTGGTGTAGTCATGAATAAATGTCATCATATATTTATTTCCGTTTGCAGAAGGAATAAGCATTGGACCACATAAATCTGAATGAATGAGTTCAAGTTTTCTATGTGCGTTGGAATCTGAATCATGAAAAGACTGTTTGCTATGCTTTCCTAGAATGCAAGCATCACATTGCCTAAGTTTCCTAGGAATTGTAGGCAAACCAGTAACACCATTTTTCTTCAACAAGCAGATGCTATCATAGTTCAAGTGTCCAAATCTAGCATGCCATAATAAACTTGATGGAAATGTACCTTCTTCATAATGAGAATTGTATGAGAGATTTTGTGCACGAGCAGAGGTACCCTGTAGCTTGAGAAGCCTTTCTTCTTCTATCCCTGTCATGACAAGTGAGTGGTCTAATGCTTTTCTCACCTCAAGCTTTCCATCAAACATATGAATGGAGTGTCCTTGTTAGCAGATGTGGACCAGGGACAACAAGTTTCTCCTAAGTTGTGGGAGATATATAACATGATGCAAAAGAAAGTTTGGAAGACCAGGCAATTTAAGCCTGATTGTGCCAAGCCCTGATGGCTTGAGTTTTGTTTTGTCTGCAAAGTATACTACTCTATCAACATTGTCAGTAAATTCTTCAAAAAAATCTCTTCTAGAAGTCATGTGGCAAGTTTCTCCTGAATCAAGCAACCAATCATTTTTCCAAGAAGCAAGTGAAGCATTAAATAAGTCTTCATTTACTTCAATATTACGGTGTGCCACAACATAGTGAGCAGATTCAGGTGCTCCACCTTTCTCTTTATTATTAGTTTTACCTTTGGGTTGGTTTCTTTCCTGCTCAATTCTATCCCAAGGAAACTTACATGTTGATGCATCATGTGATCCATCTCTTTTGCAGCGTATGCAGTGCAAATCTGATTTTTCTCCTTGAGAGTGTCTGCCCCCCCGCCTCTAAAATTTCTTCCTCTTCCTCTTCGACCACCTCTTCCTCTGGAAGAATCTTGAGAAAGATTCTTCTCTCTATGTTCAAGACAGACAACCTCTTCAGAAGACTGAGGAGCTGTCTTCTTTCCAAAAGCTTTCTCTCTTTCAACAATTTTTTTCACAAGAGAGTCAAAGGTAATATCTTTGAGGTTTCCATTTTCTTGCAATGACTGAAGATAATTTGAGTAAGTGGGATAAAGTGCCTTGAGAAAAGCTATCAGAGGAATATCCAATTCAACATTAGTGATTTTGATATCATGCATAATAGATTTTACTTCTGATGCAAGAGTAAGAGGATCATCATTTTGTAATTCAAGGGTGAACAATTTAATCATGAGTTGAACAAATTCAAGTGTAGAGTGTGAGTCATAGAGTTCCTTTAGTTTTTGTAAGGCTTCGAAAACATTTGAAAATGGCGAAATATGGTGACTCACCTCTTCATTTACTAATGTTGCAATCAATGCATAAGCCTTACTGTTCTTATTTTCCCAAATGGCGAATTCCTTGTCTGAAGTAGGCTATTCTGGCTCCTTGTCTCCATTTCCAACACACACTCCTTTGCACAACTCATTAAAAATGAGAGTGTGTTTGATTTTCCGTGACCATTCTGGATAGCTCTCTTTGTCGGTGAGAACCACTCCAACTATAGAGATCAATGAATGCATTTAAATGTGTACTTTGTAAAAAAAATTCTCCTCTACCGGCAAAAATTTGCACTTGCTGTGTAGACAAAAATGTAAAGATACTATTCTGATATGTAAATATCAGAGGTATATATGGGAGAGGTATATATGGAGGAGGGGTTGTCACGTAGAATCAGTCGATCTTGCGGACAATACAGACCTTCCTAGAATCTAATGAAGACCTAATGACAAACAAACCAACCAAACACTATCTTTCTCTAAATGCGCTTTATAAGTAATGGGAAACAAGTGCGTTTAAGGGCCTACCTCATGTCCAACGCAAGTTCGGAGATGCATTCGCTTCTTTGATCCAAGTAAGTTCCTTTATCGCAAACCTGCAAGCACAAACAAGGCAAACAATTAAATAACACCTGAATATCCAGTATTATAAAACATATTTAACATGAAAGTCAAGGAGTCCATGAAACAAATAACATGAGATACTTGTTGAGAAAAATGAGCTTGATTGTATTAATTCAAAAGGAGAAGAACCTTACAACCTTGCCTTGACATTGTACAAGCTCCTCCCAGGGTCCAACAAGAAGTCTCCTCTACTTTGACAAGCTTCACTCACTCCCAAATGAGGCCAAAAAGGTATGTGATCTCTCCTCTTAAGCTCAAATAGGAAGTCTTGATTTCACTAGCATTTACCCTCAAAAGTTCAGCTTCTAACCTCCTTGGCCACTGATCCAATGCCTCAATTTATAGTGCAATGGAGATCAATTACCAGGTCCTCCTTCAAAGGGATAGAGTCCTCCTTCAAAGGGATAGCTCCTCTCAACAAGGGATTAGTTCCTCCTTCTATGGGATTCATGAACCACTTGGAGCGAACAATCCACGTAACAAATTCTTCTAGAAAACTCTAGAATCAAACCAAGATGAGCTTTTTAAGATAAAAATTGCGCCTTTTGACTTTTACAGGGGTACGCACCCTCCCCTTTACATACAGAGCGTATAAGTACACAAATATCTTGAACAAAAGGTGCAGGTCCGCAGGAAAAGCTAAGAGAAAGTGCGGAACCAGAGTTATATTGCTTTTTTTATGTCTTTCTCTCTTTTCTCAAGCTTGTTTTGAAGAGCTGAGGTTTAAGACTTGCTTAGCTGGTATAGGTGATGATAGGCCTACACTGACTGCAAATAATCAACGTGACGATATTTTTGTGTAACAGATTGCCCCCTAAAGTGCGAAGTCTGTAGTATATGAGGATTTTTTCATTTTTCATATAGGAAGAGTGAAGTGCTTTATCATTTCGAGGATCATCTTGTGGAGAGCCCGGTTGGAACCTGTAAAAACAT